>VONZ01000865.1:0-132500 GCA_012976165.1 Labeo catla
TAGGCTGCATCACTTTATTAAATTAAAGAATCACTTTAATCTAGCTTGCACTAACAGTTGTACACGGAACTTGCTTCTTTGACAAGAGCCGTGGCAGTACTGAAACACTGTCTAAGCTGTTCGCTAATCGCAAAGCAGTGGAACAGTTAAAGAATCACAACAAATTTCGTTTTTCGAAGGCGGTCCTTCATTAAACCCAGAACTATTCGAGCCTTATGTGCCAGGCTGGGAGAGATGTATTGTAATAAAGTAAATTATGTTAAAAATTAATGCGTTTTTTGAACCACCAAGCATGAAAGAATGTTCTAGTACACCCCCAAAACAAAATCAAGACTTTGTAAAACAGCATAATAGTACCCACTTAAGAGTTTTAGCGTTTTAGCGCTAAAACTAGCCCCAAAATCTGTGAAATGTTACAGTAAAGACCTAAATTCTTTGTGATTTTCTAATGAGAAAAGTGATTTTTGATCTGTTTGACACTTTTGTCATGAAATTTGGCACAAAGTGATGAGCCATGATCCAGCTTTGCTTGCAAAGGCTGAAATGCTCCTTTTATACCCAAACATGATATCTTCACCTATTTCCATTTCACCTGCTTACTGTGAACTGTTTCAAAACAGTTTAATTTGGATATTCTATAACCTTTTCACTTTTATTTTGCCTCTGTCCCAACTTTTTTGGAGTGTGTACAGCCATGAAAATCTAAATTTGGTTATATTTACAAAATAAAATCAAAAAGTTGGAATGAACAGGTAACATACTCTTGATTTTATGGCATTTCATGAAACGTCACAGCTTTTCTGGAATTGGGGCTGTATGTGTAAGTATAAACAGCTGTTTTGTGTAATAATCTTGTTTCAGGATTATGAGAAGAGACTAAAGGAGGGCGAAATCATTGATACCAAAGAACACATTGATGCACATCGAGCCCTTGTGGCTAAATATCTGCAAAGAGTGAGTGATAATTGATATTTAGCTATAGAATAACTTTCTTTCTTACACTACCATTAAAAAGTTTTAAATCTATGCGATTTTTTTTTTTTTTTGGAATGTTTTTGAAAGAAGTCTCTTCTTTTCAACAAGACTGCATTGTTTTGATCAAAACATAGTAAAATGTAACATTTTGTATTTATTATTTTTTTTTAGAGTTTATTTTAAAAGTAAATCTTTTGTAAGATTATTCAGTTTTGGTCAATTTAATGCATCCTTACTGATCCTAAATTTCTTTTTCTGTTTTGTCTTTTTCTGTTTTAATTACATAAAGACAGTGGACAGTTATGTGAGTTAAGATGAATGTGGTATGTGTGGACTCTTGCAAAGGGCACTTAAAATCAAATTTCCTCTCGAATTCTGTGTTTGTCTCTCTGTCTCAGGTGCGGGAGTCAGTCATTAATCGTTTCCTCATAGCGAAGCATCATTTCATCCTGTCTGATGTGGTTTCGGAGGACGAGGTTCCCAGCATCGGGTAAGTAGCTCTATTGATGATCTAATTCACTTCTGCAAACTTTAAATAGAGGCTTTCTGAAAGGAGAAGTTCACTTAGGGAATAGAAATTTACTGATAATTTACTTACCCCCATGTAGGGCTGCAAAACGATTAGTCATTCAAAACTAAATGTTATGCTTACATACTATATTGGTGTGTACTGTGTAAATGTATTATGTATATATAAATACACGTATATATTTAAAAAAATATTTGTATGTATTGTATGTATTTGTATGTAAACACTTGTATATAATTTGTATTATATATAAATATAAATATTTTACATGTAAATCTAACATATTTTACCTTAATATATACGTGTATGTGTGTGTATTTATATATACATAATACATATACACAGTACACACACATATAGTAAGCATAAACTTTTATTTTGAATCGATTAATCGCCACTAATCGTTTTGCAGCTCTACCCCCATGTGATCCAAGATGTTCATGTCTTTCTGTCTTCAGCTGAAAAGATATTATGGTTTTTGAGGAATACATTCCAGAATTTTTCTCCATATAGTGGACTTCAATGGGATTAACAGGTTGAAGGTCCAAACTGCAGTTTCAATGCAGTTTCAAAAGGCTCTACAAGACCCCAGCTGAGGAATTAGGGTCGTATCTAGTGAAACGATCCGTCATTTTCAAAAAAAAATTATTTAAAAGATATACTTTTTAACCACAGCCTGTTAACATGTTATTTCCCCCCCTTGTTAGCGCATGTGCCGGTTCAAAGGGTGAGCGCACGGGAACGTTTTGTAGCGTGTTGCTGATGAGGGAGACGAAGACGGTAAAAAAATAAAGTGTGATCTTTCTGCAACGTAAACTTCGTGTTTACCCGAGTTTAACACAGCCCACCCTCTCACATTACGTAATCACGTTGGAAAGGCCGTGAGTGACATAGGCAAAAGTACCGACCCAGTGTTTACAAAGCGAATGGGCAAAGAAAGTCAAACGATTTTTACAAAAAAAGGTAAGACAACGATTTTGAAGTTGGAGGAGAAAAAGTTTGGAGTTTTTAATCCTCCCATACATATTTGAACTAGAGTACACAGATGAATAACCAACTGTGCGTGATCTTTCCAGTGTGATTACGTAATGCGTGAAGTCGTACAGTTTTGCTAGATAAGTCCTTTGAAGCTGCATTGAAACTGCAGTTTGGACCTTCAACCCATTGGCCACCACTGAAGTCCATTATATGGAGAAAAATCCTGTAATGTTTTCCTCAAAAACCTTAATTTCTTTGTGACTGAAGACAGAAAGACATGAACATCTTGGATCACATGGGGGTGAGTAAATTATCAGGATTTTTTTTATTCTGAAAGTGAACTAATCCTTAAAGGCATCCTCATCTTCAACAGCCCTCACACTTCTAGATGTCATATTCAGATAAGGTCTCGTACACATGCTCGCCCAGCTGACCCAGTAACAAATGCTGATTTTTTTTTTTTTTGTTTGTTTGAAGCTAAATTCAGTTCGTGCCCATCTCATGTTCCTGTGTACATTTATTGATGATTACATAGAAGATTAGTATGTTTGATGGCAGTTTTTTTGGTATGTTCATGCCATTAGCAGTCTTTGGTTTAGTGACTGGTTTTATCAAATCTTAGCTCAGTATAAAGTGATCTTTATTTGACAGCTCCTGTCTTTTATTTCTCTTTTTTTCTCTTGTATGTTTGTATATTCAGTGGTCCAGGTGCTGGGTATGTTCTGAGGATTTTTCTGTTCTGTTTTCAGTCTCACGTATTCCTTTATTTTTCTTGTGTTCCTCCCCCTCAGACCTTTGTGTTCATGAGGTGCCATTCTCTGTAGAGTTAGTCACTGTAAAGTGTGTGTGTGTTAATGTGGAGATCACACACTTAGAGTGTTTGTGTGTTTGATCTGCTGGTGAGTACTGACAGTGTATGTTTAGAGCAACTATGTATT
This sequence comes from Labeo catla, assembly GCA_012976165.1. NCBI lineage: Eukaryota > Metazoa > Chordata > Actinopteri > Cypriniformes > Cyprinidae > Labeo > Labeo catla. Next base: position 3,421 of record VONZ01000865.1, read on the forward strand.
TATGTACTCACCCTCATGTTATTACAAACCCATACGACTTTATTTCCTTTGTGGAACACTGCAGGAGACGTTTAGCTGAATGTTCATGCTGCTCTTTTCCATACAGTGAATACAGATGTAAGGAACAAACTCAACGATAATCTTCTCCTCCGCTTTAGCTTCCACAGCCGTGGTGATATTCAGAACAGCAGCATGATCATGAGTGTATTGCTTTTATACAGCAGTTCAGTAAACAAAAAGTTAATATTGAGTAACTTGAATTTTAAGTGCAGTATTGCTAGTTATTTGACTCCACCAACAAAAGTACTTCCGAAAAAATTTAGAGCAGTCGGTGGTGATTTATTCTTGAATGAATAAGTTTTTCAAACAAATAAGTTGAGTACACACTCTAAAAATGCTGGGTTAAAAACAACCCAACTTGGGTTATTTGGCAACCCAACGCTGGGTAAATATTGGACAGAACACATGCTGGCTTAAATGTTTTTACCTAACACGTGGGGTTATTTTATTTAAGTCAACTGTTGTTAAAAATTATTATATTGCTGTTTAAAATGGACTGGAACTTATAAAAACACACACAGAATTACTAGAGGCAACAGCAATAATCAAAAGATGAGCATTTGTTATTAAGCAAGAACACATGGACAAAATACAAGACAAATTTAATTTATTTGAGTGAATACAGCATAGCTTACAACAGGGGTGTCGAACTCAGTTCCTGGAGGGCCGCAGCCCTGCAGGGTTTAGATGCAACCCTAATAAAACACATCTGATGCAACTAATGAAGTCCTTCAGGCTTAATTGAAAACTGCATAGTATGTGTGTTGAAGCAAGGTTGGAACAAAACTCTGCAGGGCTGCGACCCTCCAGGAACTGAGTTTGACACCCCTGGCTTTCAGTGTTATAGGGGTGTGACGAGACACTTATCCCACGAGATGAGACGAGACTGGGTTCACGAGAACGAGACGAGACAAGATTTTTTAACTTTTCTTAAAAAATCCTCAATGATGAAATATATAGGGAAAATAGTCTTTTTTTCAACTGAAAAAGACAAAATGCAAAAAAAAATGTAGGTGCATTTTTAACTTTATGAAATTAAACTTCCATTTTAATGAATTATATGCAGTAATAAACAACATTTAAACAAGAGCTTCATGATTCTGGATAAATTGAAAATCGAGCTTTTTTTTTTTGTTGTTTTTAATAAATTGGAGACCATGATTCTGGAGAAAAAAAGATTAGAAAACTAAACTAAACACTGTTCATTGCTTAAGTCTTTAAAAGACATATTAATTTAAACAAAACAACACAAAAAAAAAACAAAAAACAAACAAAAAAAACACATTTGAACCCGTTTAACAAGCATTTTAGACATTAAAAAAAAATGTAATATTTAAAAGTAGCATTTTAATTCATTTTAATCCTTTGTAATCGCTTTTTACCGAAATATTGCTAATTCTCGTGCCGGTGTGTCACTGAAATCTGAGCCAGTGAAGGGCTGCTGTTCGCCAGGGGAAGTACGAATGTCAGACCGTGGCTTTGCGTTTCACTCGTGGCTGAAAGATGCTATGACTGACTCCAAAAACTGCCCATAAACAAACAGTACTGACATTAGAGAACATATTTTAACATCAAATTAAATTAAACTCAGTACTATAACAAATAAAATCCATTTATTTTATGCAAAGCAAAAGGTGTTTCCATCATGCAAAGTGACCACTGCTAACGCAGCTGACTGACATCTCGTCGTTGTGTTACGTTGCGTAGCGATAAAACAAATCAGAATGGATACATCTGTCTGTGTCATCAATTCCAGCACAGGCCGCAGCTCTCGCTATCGCTCCGGCGCTGCCGTACGGCGTTGTGAGAAAGGTAAGGTTGTGATAACCCAGTTCCATGCAGAATTTGTCCAACCAACAGTTGTCATTAGTTTGTGGGAGGGTCTCCATAGGTACGGCGTTGTCATCAGGCATCGCTGGTAGGGTTTCTGGGGTATTGCTGTAGCAGCAGGTCGATGATGGATCTTGAGACATGGTAGAGTTGAATGTTGCGAGCATCCCATTCTTTAGGTATTTAATGGCTGTAATATGTGGGTGGAGATAAGAGACGGTCTGGGGTGTCGGGAACGCCCCGTTCAGGGTGGAATAATTTCACCTTCACAGACTTGTAGCGATCATACATGTCACACCATCTGAACATCTTGTCAATACATGTAAAAACGTCATCGATTACACGGATATCTTTCCACTGAAACAAAAACCTCATGTCATAGTGCATATAGTGTTCAGATTCAGGAATAGGCCACATGCGCTCGTTGATCTTTGTCCTGTCGTTGCAGTAAAAAATGTAAACACAATCATCTGGTAATTTTTTACTGTGATCCCCAACCACACGAAATCTTTTGCCAGGAATTATGCTGTCCCACTCTGCTATGTATAATGGATCATCACCACAATCATTCAGATCTCTCCAAACATTGTTGTAGAATAACCACCAGTCTTCGGCCGGGAAAATCAGACAGGGTTCCTGCGATGTAAAATCATCTTCTATATCCACAGCGTAGAGTTTCACGGTCCGCGTCACTTTGTCAAACACATATCGTCCCATACGTCTACCAGACATTGAGAATTCACGAGACACCTTGTTCATATCTTCATGGAGAAACTTTGTTAAGCTAACTCCTTGTTTTTTCCTCGGTGCAAAAATCAGATCCTTTCTCATTTCAACAGGTCCTCTTGTCGGTGAAATACACATTACCCTTCTAGCGGTTTTAGGAGTTTTTGGAGCAGCAGCAGCCATTGCAATACGTGAGCACAGAACGTCTTCTATGTTTAATTACTATATTCTAAACTGTATTTAAAACCTCTCAGGGTTGTAGGCGGGGTCTTAGGTCTTAGCAAAAGGTCTGGAAGAAGCAAACACCATAAAACACCAGGGAAGCGGATGAGATAAAACATCATAAAACCACTCAGAAATCCAATTAAACTCAAATCTAACATCTGTTTTTGATCTTTTGATTTACACAAACACTGTCATGTCACTCAGAGCTGACAGGACCCTGGTGACATGGCAGTCAGAGTGACAGAGGGATCATAAACACATAAATTCACTCATAAATCTAATCATGTACACACTAGACATGTGTCTATCTGTCCATCAACGATGACAGGAGTCAAAAATATGGTCATAAATTCACTCATAAATCAGATCATAAATCATAAAAACCATGTTATGTGCCTGTTAGAACTACTGAGAACAAACAAAGACAAACATGTTGAAAGTGCAATTTATTACATGTAATATACTAATCATTAAATAAAGTAAATAGTGTTTGTGTATGTTTTTGTGTTTTTAGCTAATCTGGTGATTCAAGGGCACTGACTATTACTTTAACTGACTCCCTTAATAGTGCACTGACTAACTAGGGAGCTGATTGAGATACACCCAGAGATTTAGTTTGGGTTTATTTTGTTTTCTGTTAATTATTCTCATCTTAAACAGGACAAAGTGTTCAAACAAACAGAAGCACTCCTGGTGAAGCAACTGAGATCCACGTGACACAATATTATAAAGATGGCGTGTATTAACGTGAAGACGTTAAGATTGAAGAAGCATTCAGAGTCAAAGAGGAACATACTGAGGAACAAACAGGTTGGTTTTCATTCTCAAAGCTGAATTATTTTGCCCTTTGCCAGGTGTTTCTGTACTCCTGTCTGTGCTCCTGTCTCATTTAATTCTTCAATGCAAATGCATTTGCAGCAAGCTAATGTGCACTTGGGCATGGAATAGACTATATATTAAAGGTTCCCTAAGTTTATATCTAAGTAATTAAATTAATATAAAGTGCAATTAGTTGAATAATTGCTTAAATTAACGATTGTATTCTGCCCCTGACTAACAATCTTTAATTCACAGAGAGCATTTACAAGACCATTTACCAGTAGACATAAAAGCAACTTCTTTCCCCTGCAAAATCCCCTTCATGATTAAATAATGCCCTCATGCATCTTTAGTACTATCTATAGATTGAGTTTTCTTAATTAAAATGGCCACTCCTTTACTCCTTAAAGTAAAGGATGAGGAAAAAACTTGACTAAGCCCCTCTTTCTTGTAAGAGTTTAGAATGTTCTTGATCATTTAAATGGGTCTCCTGAAGTAACTCAGTGAATACCTTTTTTTAGATAAGTCATAATCTTCTTCTTCTTAACAGGTGTATGAATGCCATCAACAATCCAAGTACAAATGCTCAAATTTGAAATTCTCGTTGTATGTTAGAAATAATGAAGTCCAAGTATATAATTTTAAAATACATGTCACATGTGTTTTTGGCTAAAAAACAAAAACAACACAAATAACAAACAGAACTTTGACTGAACTTTGAACACCAATTTTCAAACATCGGCAATAGAATTACACACCTCCTGCTGTATAAGGAGTCCAGTGGAAAAAGGTTCCCTTACGACAAATGTAAATGTTTAAAAAACCATTCAGGATGCAAAGATGCAATGCTGCCATTAATGCCTTAAACTTAAGCAGATAATATCTCCTGTTGTAGGTGGGAGGGTATTGGGTCTAAGGGACAGGTTGTGTAATGGCTGACATGGAGAATTTTGGAGATCTCACTCTCTGTGAGGGGAGAGAAGGAAGAGAACAATGAAATCAGTCTAGGTGAAGGCTGACTGTGTAAATCAGCAGTTTTATAACTTGAGCTGATGGTTGCCTGTATTTGTCAAACAGCTGGTAACAACATCAGCAGAGGTGGAGGGGGACAGAGCAGAGAGGAGAACATTGTGAATATTTTCTGGGTGTTGCTGAGTTTGTTTTGGTGTTAAGAGAACAGGAGAGAATGACACTTGCTCAGTTTAGTTTGGTCTTCTGTCTCATGTCATTTCCTCTCAGCAGCTCTGAGCTGGCTCTATGGTAAGCTATTTTCAACATTTACAAGGGTTTCTCTGTGATCTTATTGGCGTCCGAATCCAGAATGACAGGGTTTTTCTCCCACCACTTGTGTTAAAATTACCAGCGGAATTACTTTTTTTTTTTTTTTGGACAAACACCAAGGATGTGTGGTAATTTAATTGCTTTAATTGATTAATCCATATAGAGTAAAACTGATCAAAGCTTATCATCGTTCTCGACATAAACTTTATTTCAGTCTTGATAGAGCTGGGTTTATTGCCAGCTCGAACAGGATATTTATAGAACGTGCTTCCCAAGTGAATCACAAACTCGCTGCTACCAGATGCCCATGGTCCAGGGTCTTGTAAGTGGTGTCTGCTCTCCACTTTTATGCTACGGGGGCACCGATAAGGGGTGCGGCTCCCAAAAGCAACTATGGTCATACATTCTGTCATTACCAATAGAGTTCAATGGAACTAACGACTGTGGTTCGCTAACAATGCTTTTGAGAAACGCACCCCAGAGGACTGGGCAATGATGTCACAGGAACACAGGGATCAGGTGTCCGGAGTGGACCAATGGGATGTAACTAGGAAAGTGAAAGTAAAAAAGAAGGGAGATTTGGGGAAAGAATAAAAAAGACATTAACACAATACAAGGACATAACAGTTTTAAACAGAGGGTTTAAATGCAAGCTTGATAGACAGATGTCCTAAAGAAAGTATGTTAGTAATATTGAGAAGTGGTTCTCAGATTGCATGTAATGCCTCTTTCAGTTGCTTAGTGTGTATAGGATCTAGTTGTATGTTGGATTTGATGCTGAATTTTTTGACATCTGTTGATTTGTGTTTTCTTTTTCACCTTAGACCTGATGGTGCTGAAAAAGGAGAGTCAAGAACTGAATGAAATGGAAGAGAAAAATCAATATAAGAAGCAACATGAGTTTATAACTGGAGAATCTTTTAGTTCCTCACAGACTGAAATAACTTTCTCAGAAAAAAATTGATTAAAAGACAGGAAGGAGTAGTTATTGCACCTGCCAACAGTGTGGAAAACGTTTCAGGAAAACATGTATTAAAATGCACATGAGAGTTCACACAGGAGAGAAGCCTTATGTCTGCCAACAGTGTGGAAAGTGTTTCACTCATCCTGCAAACCTTGGAGCCCACATGAGTGTTCACACAGGAAAGAAGCCTTACAAATGCCAACAGTGTGGAAAAAGTTTCACTCAAAAAGGAAGCTTTAACAGACACATGAGAAATCACAATGGAGAGCAGCCTTACATATGTGATCAGTGTGGAAAGAGTTTTGATCAACATGAAAACCTTGAAGTCCATATGAAAACTCATAAAGAGAATCCCTACACATGCTCTGAGTGTGGAAAGAGTTTCCGTCAAAAACAACAATTTAAAGACCACATGAGAATTCACTCTGGAGAACAACCCTACACATGCCCTCAATGTGGAAATAGGTTCAATTATAAACGACACTTGAAAGAGCACATGAGAATTCACACAGGAGAGAAGCCTTTCACCTGCCAGCAATGTGGAAAATGTTTCAACCAAAAAGGGACCCTTAACAGGCACATAAGAGTTCACACTGGAGAGAAGCCGTTTATATGTGGTCACTGTGGAAAGAGTTTCAGAAATAAAGCAGCCCTTAAATACCACATGAGCTTTCACATGTGAAGGAACTATTTGTCATCCCTACTGTATAGATTTGTGGAAAGTTTCACAGACAGGAAACATCTTAAGAATCATGTAATAACACCAGAGAGAAGCAATCTTGAGCTTCATAGAAGCAACACAGATAGAGTTAAAAATACCTGATATAAATACCTGGTGGATTTGGATGTAGGTTTAAAATGTGTTTTGGTTGATCAGATCACCAATAGACGGTCTCTGTATCACAGTCTCTTTTGTCCACTTTTGACCTCTTCTCTCCCCATTTTTGATTCATGTTTTTTTTCCAGATGTTTTAATCTTTACCTTAAAAATGGGACTGACACAAATGTTTTATAATCTAATAAAGATTCTTGCCCAATTACATACATTATAAATTTGTCATTTAGACAAGCGTTTGTTCCATCAGCTTGGAAGTTGGTCACAGTTATCCCAGTTTATATTGAAAAACAGACAGACAGGGAGAACACACCACTAATACTGACTAAGAACGGACAACCAAAGACTGAACAGAATGGGGTATAAATACCTGGACAAATGAGAGGACATGAATGACAGGTGCAGGGTAATTAATCAAAAACCATAGAAACACATGAGGAACAGAAACAGGAAGCAGGGGAACGGAACCAAAACACAAAGAACATGTGACAATATCAATATACAAATAAATAAAAATAGTAAATAAAAAATATGATTTTTGTCTATAAATATACAGTGATTAAAACAAGAAACTCAAAATATTTTAAAATGTATTCTGACAGCTTCTTTCACTTATAAAAAAGATCCTATAATAATTTAATACAGCTTTACTGTAGTTACAATAAATGAATTTGATTAAATATATAAGATATATAAATATAAGATTAATGTCATATTTTATCATGTCAGAAGCTCATTTCGGTCTTGACTAATCAATTATATTCATGATACAAACATCAATTACAATCTGATCTCAAGTTGATTTGTCATTTTGTTTTATTATTTTGGCACAAAAAACGAGAGAAATGAATTGCATGTTCTTCAATCATGTTTTTGACATTTTTGCATTTTCACAGTAATAACATAAGTGATTAATGAGACATGACAATAAAAGCAAACACACACACTGATGTTACTATCTATATGAGGATTTCTGACACATTTATTCTGACTGTTATTTGAGTGACAAAGGTTGAGCTGCAGAGACTCCATAACATTTCACTGTTACTGATTCATCATCAGCTCAAAGCATTATGGGTACAATCTCTCATTAGTCTATTCTGATTTATCAACAGTTTCACTGATGATCCACGTAAATGAACAGTAAACCCAGGATAGAGCGGCTGAGTGAATGTGGTCTGGACTGTGTGGATGAGACTCATTGTGTCAGAGACGCTGTAGAAGGACAGAGTTCCTGCACTCTCATCCACATACACTGCTATTCTACGACTGGATACTAGAGGGAGATCAGTCCATATGTTATTGTGGCAGAATGAGTATCTTTTAGGAGAGCAGAACAAACTCCAGGACTGATCATTATATCCAAACCAACACTCAAAACCCCGTCCCTTCCTGCTGATGCTCTTATATGACACTGATATAAACACATAATCATCTCCACTCCACTCAATCTCCCAGTAACAGTGTCCACACACACTCTCTCTACACAACACCTGATGATTATATCCATCAAATCTATCTGGATGATCAGGATACAACTGATCCTCATACACACGTGTCACCTTTCTGTTCTCCTCAGACAGTCTGAGTTTAGTGTTTGCTGTGTTTGGATCCAGTGTGAGAAAACAGGCATCTGAACACAAGAACAGACACATTTATAACACAACAACAGTCACTACAGCTGTGTGTGTGTGTGTGTGTGTGTGTGTGTGCGTGTGTGTTTGTAGACGTACATTTCTTCAGTCCTTCTGTAATCCTGGATTCTCCTCCATGATCCACACTAGAAAACACACACACACACACACACACACACATTCAGTCAGTCAACAAACTGTTGCTGTGCAGTTGCCAAGGTACTCAGGGTGGTTTCTAGGGAGTTGCTATGCAGTTGCTAAGGTGCTTGGGGTGGTTGCCAGGCTGTTGCTATATGGTTGCTAGAGTACTTGCTGTGTGGTTGATAACACGTTCTAAGTGGTTGCTAGGGTGTTGCTATATGGTTGCTAGTGTACTTGGAGTGGCTAGGTTGGTGCTATGTGGTTGCCAAGGTACACAAGGTGGTTGGTAGGGTGTTGCTGTACAGTTGGTAGGGTACATGGTGGTGTTGCTAGTAGGGCTGTGTATCTGGATACGGGACTGCAGTGAATTTCACCTCAGCAGAATTGAGTGAAACAGCTGTTTTTACACACTGCATACTGTAGGATCATTACTGACTACAGGCAGAGCAGACAGTTGAGCTCATATATTTATAATATCATCCTTACATTGCTGGTAGGTGATCATTGCACAAATCAAAAAGACTCTCTACCTTTAAAAAATAAAAATAAAAATGAGAAGTGTTGTAAACTACAGCGCTGTCTTCAATAGGTCACACACACACACACACATTCAGACACAGAAACATCAGCACTGACTTGCAAATTTTACCAATAAAATAGTTTAACCACTGAAGAGCTATATTATCTTTCTCTGCAAGGAGTTTATAACATCGTTTTTTGAATCAATTAAAATGGAAGTAATTCATACATACACAGTCTCTCTCTCTTTCGTAAATGCGCTTTTCCACTGTTTTATTCTGTGTGCTCCACTGCTGTGCACCTGCTGAATCATTACAGAAAGAGCTGTATCCATACCCTTATCGTCAAGTAGTATGTGACAGTACAGTCGTATCTATGTATCGAACACAGCCCTAGTTCCTATGGGTCTTAATATTCTGTTGTAAAAGATAAATAAAAGTAATTACATAACTTGTTAAAATAACTTGGAATGATTTCTAAAATAAATCAGAATGATTTCTGAAAGATCATGTGACTGTGAAGACAATAAAGACTAAAGTAATGGCTGATTAAAAAATCAGCTTTCCATCACAGGAATAAATTTTATTTTAAAGTTTATTTACATAGAAAACCATAGTTCCCTATCTGTCATACACTCCGAGTTGTGTCGAGTAGTGTACGACACTAGGGGTCGGTCTTGAGAGCCCAAACACCTCTGACAGTTTTGAGAAAGGCCAATGAAATTGGGTGTGCAGATTTTGCATAGCTGGCCACGCCCCGGCCATCCGGGTATAAATAGGGCAGCGTGTGCATCTGCTCACTCGTTCTGTTTTTCGGAGCCGAATGCAGCGTCTCTGCATGAGAAGCGGCAACATTCACCTCTCTCGTCGTTGGATCTACGGCACAGACAGCGGTCTCTCCCTCTCTAACACAGCTCGTGTTGTGAGAGTTCCCCTGGGTGCGTCGACGGCGATCTTCAAGAGAAGATTCTCCTCTAATCGAGCAAATTTTCTCTAAAAGAGCTCCACAGACGGATTGTGTGTTTCACTATGCCTTTCCGTCCGTGTCCTACTGGTTGCGGATTCTACCTTTCCCCTAATGATCGGCACGAACACTGTGTTCAATGCTTGGGGCATGAGCATGCTGATGCAGCGTTCGCTGAGGGAGGTTGTCAGAACTGCGAGGACATGCCCTTGGGCACGTTTTGCTCGAGAGCCGCGTTCTTTTCGAAGAAGCTGCGGTGCTCCTCAACTGCTTCCCGCTCCGGTCCTTCTACTTCCGGGTAAGAGGCCGCTGCGATGTGCGTTGAGGGAGAGCGACAGGTGTTGAGCGACGCTTTGCCGGGTACGTCCTCGCAAACCGTTCACCCTGTGTGTCCACCGATTGAGTCTCCGGACGATTTTGAAAGCTTGTCTCAGTATGGGCTGGATCTTTTGTTCGGGTCTCCTGCTGAGGAAAAGGCAGTTTCACGGAGGGAGAGCCGTCAGAGGCTGACGTCACGACTGAATTCACCGCTCCGGCGGTTGAATCGCAGTCCGTGGCGGATGCCGAAATGGCCGCCGCACTACAATGGGCAGCTAAGGAGATCGGGGTTGTGTGGGTTCCCCCGCCCAGCCCTGAGCCTTCAAGGCTGGATGACTGGTTCCTGGGCAGTGGACGTGACTCGAGGCCACGTTCCTCCCTGGTCCAGTTTTTCCCGGAAGTGCATGAGGAGTTATCGAAGTCGTGGAAAGCCCCTCTGTCGGCTCGTTCACGATATGCTAACTCCCCATCCCTCACCACCCTCGATGGCGTCCAAGGAGGAGGTAAACGGAGGTCCCCCAGGTGGAGAGAGCGGTTGCGATGCACCTGTGCCCACAAAACGCCGCCTCCTGGAGGGGCCGCCCATGGCTCCCGTCCAGGGCCTGTAAGTTTTCGTCTGTGCTTGTAGCGAAGGCTTACACGGCCTCTGGGCAAGCTGCATCCGCCCTGCACCCCACGGCGATTCTGCAGGTCTACCAGGCTAAGGTTCTCAAAGACCTGCACAAGGGTGTTCCTGACCCAGAGTTGTTACACGAGCTGCACTCAGCTGACCGACTATGCTCTACGGGCTACGAAGGTCACGGCGCAAGCTCTGGGGAGGGTGATGTCCACTATGGTGGTCCAGGAGCGCCACCTATGGCTGAACCTGGCTGAGATGCGAGATGCAGAGAAAGTCCGCTTTTTTGATGCTCCCATTTCCCAGGCTGGTCTCTTTGGCAAAACCGTGGAAGAATTTGCCCAGCAGTTCTCCACGGTGAAGCAGCAGACGGAGGCCATCAAACACATCCCTCCTCGGCGTGCAGCGAGCTCCAGCCCAGCTCAGCCGATGCAGCAACCTCCGCCTGCTCCCCGCCGAGGAATGCCCCCTACGATGGTAGCTCAGACCCCGCAGCCTGCCGGTTCTGCAGCTAGACCCGCCCAACGGTCCAGTACTCGTAGGAAGGTGGCACCGCCAGCTCGTCCTCAGGCCACTAAGAACCCTCGTCAGGCTTCGAAGCGTTCCTGAGACGGGCAGCCCAGGGAAGAGGGATCGTTTGACCTGTCCGGGTCCACATTCGACGAGGGGATGAGCACTGGATTCGGCTTCAGCCTGGCTGTCTGCCACCCGGCAGACGCCCACCACAATAAAAGAGCAATTTCCTTCTTCTCTGGCCATATTGCACAGCACCCCCAACCCTCTGCACGACGGTCGGATGCTGTTTCCTCCATTTAGGGCATGCGGTCACACACCATCTGTGCTCCCTCATGCTCTGGGACAACAAGCTCGTTCAGACGATCTACCCTTTCGGGTGGATCCTCTGCTCACCTCTCATGGCACGAACTCCCTGGGCAAAACAGCCAGTGGTCTCCGGGGCTTCTCACCTCCGGCCACACACTGTTTTCCCAGCAACGGTACCCCCACCCTTGGTACGTCGAATGTAACTCCTCTGAGACCCCTAGCGGAGAATTTTTTGGATTGGCTGAATCTCCCCAATCCTTCCCGCTGGCTCCTCAGGACCATTCGGCTTGGCTATGCTATCCAGTTTGCACGTCGTCCACCCAAGTTCCGTGGTGTTCTCACTACCTCAGTCCAGGGCTCCAATACCGCGGTTCTTCGTGCGGAAATCGCAGTCCTTCTGGCTCCTGGCTCCTTCTGGCATCCTCAGCCGTGGTCACGTCGCTGGTTTTGATGCACATGAGACCGCTGCAGCACTGGCTTCATACCCGAGTCCCCAGGAGGGCGTGGCGCCAGGGCACGCTTTGTGTGAACATCACACCATCGTGTCGCCAGACACTCAGCCCTTGGACGGACATTGTGTTCCTATGGTCAGGAGTTCCTTTGGAACAAGTGTCCAGACGCATCGTTGTCGCCACGGATGCTTCCAAGACAGGCTGGGGTGCCACCTGCAACGGGCAGGCAGCTTCCGGGGTCTGGACAGGCCCCCGACTGCACTGGCACATCAATTGTCTGGAGTTGTTGGCAGTGCTTCTAGCTCTGATGAGGTTCCGACCTATGATTCAGGGCAAGCACGTGTTGGTCAGGTCAGACAACACGGCGACTGTAGCCTACATCAACCACCAGGGCGGTGTACGTTCCTTTCGCATGCCACAACTAGCCTGCCATCTCCTGCTCTGGAGCCAACACAGACTCAAGTCTGGGATCAATTCGGCCAGGCACAAGTAGATCTCTGCCTCACCGGAATCCACTCACTGTCAGTTGTGGTACGGTCTGACCGAGGCCCCACTCGGTATAGATGCACTGGCACACAGTTGGCCGAGGGACCGGCTCAAGTATGCGTTTCCCCCAGTGAGCCTCATCGTACAAACTCTGTGCAAAGTCAGGGAGGACAGGGAACAGATTCTCTTGGTAGCCCCCTTCTGGCCCAACAGAACCTGGTTCTCAGACCTGGTGCTCCTGGCATCAGCTCCTCCCTGGCGCATTCCTCTGAGAAAGGACCTCCTTTCCCAGGGGAAGGGCACAATCTGGCACCCGCGCCCCGATCTCTGGAATCTCCACCTATGGTCCCTGGACGTGACCAGGAGGATTTCAGAGACTTTTCACCATCAGTGGTGAACACACTCATTCAGGCAGAAGCCCCCTCTACCAGACGGCTGTATGACTTAAAGTGGCGCATTTTTGTGAACTGGTGTTCTTCTCGACTAAGGGACCCATGGAGTTGTGGCATCGAATCAGTGTTATCCTTCCTCCAAGAGGGCCTGGACAGGCACCTATCTGCCTCGACACTCAAGGTTCATGTGGCGGCTATATCAGCTAACCATGACCTGGTGGGTGGCAGATCGGTGGGGAAACACAATTTGATCAGGTTTCTGAGAGGAGCCCGGAGACTGAACCCTCCTCGGCCGCATCTTATCCCCTCTTGGGATCTTGCTGTGGTTCTCCAGGGCCTACAGCAAGATCCGTTTGAGCCCCTTCAGTCAGTCGAACTTGATGCTCTCTCGTTAAAGACAGCTCTCTTGACTGCGCTCACCTCTGTGAAAAGAGTGGGAAACCTCCAAGCCCTCTCCGTTAACAGTTTGTGCCTGAAATTCAGACCAGCAGATTCTCACGTTTTCCTGAGACCCTGGCCTGGATACGTGCCCAAGGTCCCCACCACTCCCTTCAGAGATCAGGTGGTGACCTTGTAAGCTATTTCTTCTCAGGAAGATGACCCCAACCTGACCCTGTTATGCCCAGTCCGTGCCCCGCGCATCTACATGGAACAGCTCTTTGTTTGTTATGGAAGACAGCAGAAGGGGATAGCTGTCTCCAAACAGAGGATCTCCCACTGGCTGGTAAACGTGATCCGTATGGCCTACCAGGCCAGAGGCCTACCCTGCCCTCTGGAGGTAAAAGCGCACTCGACCAGGGGCGTCGCTGCCTCGGCAGCCCTTGCAAATGGGGCCTCATTAACAGACATCTGTAGAGCTGCAGGTTGGGCTACACCTAACACATTTGCCAGATTTTACAATTTGCGCATGGAACCAGCGTCAGTTAGAGTCTTGAATACCAATTCTTGACTCAGCACACTGGTCGGTGTAGAGCTTGCCTAAAGCGCTTCCCCTAATGGTAATTACACTTCTGAGTTTCAGTAGGTTTCCTGATGCGAACCCTGGACACCATCTCCATCACTGGCACTTCTGGACATGGCAGAGTTTTTGCGGAGGAACTCGCTACGAATTTGATCACAAGGTATGAACACCCTTATTTCATGATTGATTTGTGCCCCATATGTAGTGGCTCCTTATGTGGCCCCATGGGTGTATCTCCACCTATAACTCTTGTGGTGCGGTGTTTTCCCCTGAGGACAGGTTTGTCTCTAGGGTCTGAGTCTGGTTGTCTCCCCGGGTGTGAGACCCACCTCAGGTCCCATATCTAATAATGTCACTTTATACCCCCCCCCTTTTGGGCAGGATGTGAACTCCGTAGTGCCTTTTTCCTTCGGGAGAAAGGCACTTTCCCAATGTTCTCAAGACACTCAGCCGCTCCACTGAGGAAGGCCCGGCTGCAGGACACTGCTGTACAGGTCAGTCCTTGGACGTTGGATGGTCACAGAGGAGGTGAGCTGCACTTACGTTAACAAGTTGGCCTGTTACTTCTGCGCTTATCACTCGTGACGCGGCCAGACATGTGGCGTGTTTTTACGGGGACCCCTAGTGTCGTACACTACTCAACACAACTCGGAGTGTACGACAGATAGGGAACGTCTCGGTTACGTATGGTAACCCTCGTTCTCTGATGGAGGGAACGGAGACGTTGTGTCTTCCTTGCCACATCTCTGGACCGCCTCTGAGTGAGTTGAGACGCTCGGCTCCTCAAATCAGAACGAGTGAGCAGATGCACACGCTGCCCTATTTGTACCCGGATGGCCAGGGCGTGGCAAAATCTGCACACACAATTTCATTGGCCTTTCTCAAAACTGTCAGAGGTGTTGGGGTCACTCTTGAGAGCCCATAGTGTCGTACACTACTCGACACAACATCTCCGTTCCCTCCATCAGGGAATGAGGGTTACCATATGTAACCGAGACGTTTTTTTATTGCAATTATATCTTATTATATATTATATAAATAAAAAATTTATGTTTTTATAATTTATATTTTATATATATATTTTTTTTAATTAATATATTTTTAATATTTCTTTAATGGCATTTTTTTTTTTTCAAGAAAATGCCAGTATTAACGATACTAATACTACTGATTTCTCTAGGAAGTTGTTTTTTTCCCCCCTAATATTTAAGCATCGACTATAGCCATTCAACATTATTGTTACAAATCTGGTCGGTGTTCTGCGGTCCGCTCACCACCAGATGTCGCTCTCACCCTATCATCACACACTGACTGTTGCACTACACCCCGGACTGCATCTCCCATCATTCACCACGCTGATTGCGCCATACACCTGTGGCCAATCAGAAGCGCTATAAAAGCCCCGGACTTCCCTCTTGCAAGCCACGGAGTATTGTTGTTGTGTTTTCCATTGTTAACGTTCCTAGTTTCCCTTGTTCCCGTGTTCCCTAGTTTCCTAGTTCCCTGTGTTCAGTTCCCTCGCCTGGCTTCCCCGTTTCGACTGTTCGCCGCCTGCCTACTGGACTCTCGCTCGTGTTATTGGTTTATTCTCCTCGCTCAGCCCCTTACGGATTACGTTCGCCACGGATCGACCCTCGCCTGTTTCACGTACTTCTATTGCATCGCCTTTGTTATACCCGCCTGCCATTGTTGTTTGACCCTGCCTGTTCGACCATGTATCTGTCTCGTCCCTTTAATAAAAGCTCGCACATGGATCCGCTCGCCTCTCGTCTCACTCACTCCATAACAGAATACTCCGTCACAACAGGATCCAACAGCTTCACCCCCAGACATTCAGAAGATTTGGACACTGACAGGATTCTATTCAGGATAAAACAAGGACCACGTACACTCGAGCAACACATCCGTGAGTTTTTGGCCATTGCTAACTATTCCACCCTCCCGGACTGTATAATTATTTAAATTTTTTGTGATGGCGTTAATGAGTCACTGAAGGCGAGACTAAGACGCGAGGGTCCGTGTTCATCACTCGCGGAATTTCTGGACTTTGCACTATTGTGTGTGGGCTCGTCGTTTACTGTGGGTGTCGCGGATCAGGAGCGCGACGCCACGGAACCGCTGGCCGCTCGGCTCGCTCGTGAAATGGCGGCCACACTGGAGTGCGGTCAAGCAATGGCGACGGCTACGGATAGCGCTGCTCTAATGCCAGCGACAGCGGTGCCCGTTCACAAGATGGCGGCTGCGCCGGTACGATGCTCACAAAATGGCGGCGACTCATTTCCTGAGTCAAGTCAAGTTTCAGAGTCAAGTCAACCTGCAGATGCGTATCCTGAGTCAAGTCAAATTTCTGAGTCCAACCAAGTTGCAGCTGTGTTTCCTGTGTCAAGTAAAGCTACAGCTGTATCTCTCAAGTTAAGCAAAGTCACAGCCATGGTTCCGGAGCCAAGCAAGGTCTCACCCGAGCGCCCTGAGCCACTGTACAAGATGGCCGCCACGCCAGAGCCTGTCGCCAAGATGGCCGCCACGCCAGAGCCTGTTGCCAAGATGGCCGTCATCCCAGAGCCAGTTCACAAGAAGGCCGCCATCCCAGAGCCAGTTCACAAGATGGCCGCTGTCTCCAAGCCACTTCACAAGATGGCCGCCATTCCAGAACCCGTGGCCAGCACTCGGACGCCGCCTGTGGTCATGATGGCCCACGTGCTGGACTCACCCCTAATGGCTGTATGGGCAGCTAAAATGGCGCTTCTTCACGTCACAGCTGCTACCCCTGAGTCGAGTCAAGTTGCAGCCGTTGTTCCAGGGTCAAGTCAAGCGTCAGTGTCAAGTTAAGCTACGGCTGCTGTTCCAGTGTCAAGTCAAGCTACGGCTGTTATTCCTGTGTCAAGTCAAGTTAAAGCTGTGTTTCCTGTGTCAAGCCAAGTCAGAGCTGCTCTTCCTAAATCCAGTCAAGTCACAGCCGTGGTTCCTGAGTCAAGCAAAGTCACAGCAGGTCTCTACGAACCGAGTCAAGTCATCACTGATCCTCATAAGCCAAGTAAAGTCACTTCTGATCTCCATGAGTCTAGTCAAGTCATTGCTACTGGTCTTCACAAGCCAGGCCAAGCCACAGCCGGTCTTCACGAATCAAGTCAAACCACAGCTGATCTTCATGAGCCAAGTGAAGTTATTGCTGCTCCCCATGAGTCAAGTCACGTTACAGCTGTTGTTCCTGAATCAAGTCAAGGTACAACTGAGTTGTCTACGTTAAGTCAAACCACAGCTGATTTCCATGAGCCAAGCCAAGTTACAGCAGATCTTCAGGAGCCAAGTCAAGTTGCTGCTGTTATTCCTGAGCCAAGCCGAGCCACAGTTGATCTTCATGAGCCAAGCCAGGTTACAGCAGATCTTCATGAGCCAAGCCAAGTTCCTGCTGTTGTCCCTGCGCCAACCCAAGCCAAAGTTGATCTTCAGGAGCCAGGTCAGGTTACAGCAGATCTTCATGAGCCAAGTCAAGTTGCTGCTGTTATTCCCGAGCCAAGTCAAGCCACAGCTGACCTCCCTGAGTCTAGTCAAGTCACGGCAGACCTCCCTGAATCAAGTCAAGTCACGGCAGACCTCTCTGAGTCGAGTCAAGAATCGGCTGTCCTGCCAGAACCTCACCAGGTCCCCTCTGACATTCCTGTCTGATCACAAGCCTGCTCCAGAGCTCCCATCTGATCACAAGTCTGCACCAGAGCTCCCGTCTGGTCTCAAGTCTGCCCCAGAGGTCCCGTCTGGTTTCAAGTCTGCTCCAGAGGTCCTGTCTGGTCTCAAATCTGCTCCAGAGGCCCCGTCTGACCACGAGTCAGCTCCAGAGGCCTTCCCCGTCAGAGGTGTCAGCATTAGCTGTAGAGCCTCTTATGGAGGGGGCGTTATCCTTTAAACTCTCCCTTCTCGGGGGGGGATGTTATGAATCTGGTCGGTGTTCTGCGGTCCGCTCACCACCAGATGTCGCTCTCACCCTATCATCACACACTGACTGTTGCACTACACTCCGGACTGCATCTCCCATCATTCACCACGCTGATTGCGCCATACACCTGTGGCCAATCAGAAGCGCTATAAAAGCCCCGGACTTCCCTCTTGCAAGCCACGGAGTATTGTTGTTGTGTTTTCCATTGTTAACGTTCCTAGTTTCCCTTGTTCCCGTGTTCCCTAGTTTCCTAGTTCCCTGTGTTCAGTTCCCTCGCCTGGCTTCCCCGTTTCGACTGTTCGCCGCCTGCCTACTGGACTCTCGCTCGTGTTATTGGTTTATTCTCCCCGCTCAGCTCCTTATGGATTACGTTCGCCACGGATCGACCCTCGCCTGTTTCACGTACTTCTATTGTGCATTGCCTTTGTTATACCCGCCTGCCTTGTTTGACCCTGCCTGTTCGACCATGTATCTGTCTCGACCCTTTAATAAAGGCTCGCACATGGATCCGCTCGCCTCTCATCTCACTCCGTAACAATTATATGGAAAGCACACACTCTATTTCTCTCAATCTCTCTCCCTTACAGAGGCACACAGAAACATATAATTTATCAATACAGTTTAGCAACTTAAAAGCTACATGACATTTTTCACAAGCGAGTTGACAACAGCGCTGTACAGTGCTTAATCTCTCTCTCTCTCTAATAACTTAGTTATTAGCTGCATAAATCTGCTATTAACAGCTCAAGCCTCCATTACTAGATCTAAAATAAAGTTTTGGAATTAGCAACGGAGGCACTGAATGAGACGTGTATGAAGTTAATCCTACTCAGTGTTTTAAGTGCAAAAAATGACCGAAAGTCTTGAAATATATAATCTGATCTACTGTATGTCTTGAGGTGTGGTAACCGTGGTATAAGCAGAATAACTGACTTTGGTACGTTGAATTATTACAAAAATAATGCACACCTGAGGTGGTGATTATTTTTCTAATAATTGAATTGAACATTTATTAGACTTTAAAAAATAACTTCTAATTTAAGTGAGCTTAAAACAATCTTCACATGAACCCATTATAATAAATGTCATTTTTGGTCCTTCAGCAAGTGGGAAATATACAGGAATTTAATAAAGTTTTCAAACACTAAATTCTATAATTAAATATAGATGAATCCTTAAAGCTATAAAGTTTCTGATTTTCTGTTTTTTATTTTTATTTTGTTCTTTGATTAACAGACATCACATCAGCTGGGTTATTAGGTTATTTTGGTTAAAAATTCTCAATGGTAGTGTAAAACAACACCCTTTTTACCTTGTCAAAAATCATCCCATTCTTTAAACGCAGATGAGCTCTGCTTGCCCCACCCCTCTCTTCTCTCTGTGGAGTGACAAGCTGCTCTGAGAGATTGTTTACTTTAGCTGCATTAGCGTGTTTAGTCGTTAAACTTGCTAACTAGCATGTTATTAGGAAAGGTGATTGCAGAGATTCATAAAAAAAAAAACTTTATATTCCCTTCTGCTGTAGGTGACGCTGGATAACGAATGATTTGCACAAACATAGATGCATTTATGTCAATGGGGAGGTGCATTCCCTTCACAAACAAACATAATCCACTGCATCTTCAGCGGCTCAGATGTCGAGAGTAAATGACAACCACTATGTTCATTATTACATCCAGCAACACAACAACTCAATCGCTCAATCTGAGATATTCTTGTCTAACTTACATCCCTGCTCTGGCATCGAAACAGTGGAGGACAGACTGTTACAGCTGGTCTGAGGTAAGACGCTCATGTCAATCAAGTATCGTGGGAGCGGCCTCTGTCAGTGTGATGCCACACAGGCATCTGAGAATGGCTCGATTTGAAAAAGGGGATATTATTTTTATAGATTAATTAAAAAACACTGCATGGATTTGTATCATTATAGGGTAGATTTGTACATACACTGCCAACACACATTAATGTTCAAACAACATGTAAACGTGAACTTAGCATCCGATGACCCCTTTGTCTGATGATATAACTACCACTGCATGCTCGTAGTTTCTTTCACGCTTTGATATTAAATGACACAGGTACGTCACCACATTAGTGCGTGTAATTGAAGAGCACACGCTACCAGCATAGTGTAATGGCTGACAGAACAGGAAAATTAATTTTTACTGACATATGGCCTGACAACATCTCATCTGACAACAGTTCACAGTTGTTCTACTGAAGCTCCTCATCACCTGTACCATTTCTGTGCTCATTTGACTAGTGCCTGTCGCTGAGGCAAATTACGCATCTGAAAAGTATTCCGTTTTACGTGACTATAAAGATTTTCTGTCTAAATAAGCATACTTGTTGTCAAGAAAAAAAGAGACAGAAGCAGCAGTTGTGAATAGGGTGTCCAACTATCCCCTCCCTATCCCCGCCCCTGTGTTAATTGTGTTAAATATTTTTAATATGTTAAACTGAAAAAAAAAAACTGAACTCTTCATATATATATATATATATATATATGTATATATATATATGATGTACACATACAGTACTGTCCAAAAGTCTTAAACCGTTAGTCTTTTCACCAGCTAAAAATGATTTAATGTAAGTTATATATTATATTATCTTATTTCTATCTTCCATCTCCATTAATTGTACTAATCCAGTGAGATTTTTGCTTGCAAGTCTGATAACAGCCAGTGCACCACACAGATCTGATTTCATCATCATCCAGTCTGGAATGACATGAAGAAACAGAAAAGGTACACTTAGTTTTTTATGTAGTTTTGGAGACATTGCCACAGTTCTGCTGGATTGTTTCAGTTTTTTTTGTTTCTTTATGTCATTCCAGATGATGATGGGATCAGATCTCTGGCTGCGGTCAGACTCCTTGTGCAAACAAAAATATCGTCCCAGGTTACGTATGTAACCCTGGTTCCCCGAGGGAAGGAGACACTGCGTCCGAGAATGCTTTGGGGAACGCCTTTGGCGGGATCACGCTCTGAACACGTGTAATCTGTCCAATCGAAGGGCGAAATGTCACGGGCGGATGACATCAGCGACCAGGAAGCATAAAAGCATGTGTGGCAGAGCCGGCGTCAGCTTCGGAGAATGAAGCGAGCGCTCGGAGGGATGCCAGATGGCTTGAGACGCAGCGTTTCGTCCCTCGGGGAACCAGGGTTACATACGTAACCTGGGACGTTCC
The DNA here is from genome assembly GCA_012976165.1 of Labeo catla. Classification (NCBI taxonomy): domain Eukaryota; kingdom Metazoa; phylum Chordata; class Actinopteri; order Cypriniformes; family Cyprinidae; genus Labeo; species Labeo catla. The sequence goes on from VONZ01000865.1 coordinate 24,589, forward strand.
CCTTCAGGAACTCGAGCTGCGTCCGAAAACACTTTGGGGAACGAGATCCCCATGCCACCAGACTTCCAATCCCTGCCTAGTGAAAAGGCAGGAGTACAGAAGAGCCAGGAGTGGCTCGGACATCTAGGTTATAAAACCTAACAAAGGTGAGGGGTGTGGACCATCCCACAGCATTACAGATGTCCTGTATAGGAACACCTGTCAGAAGTGCCTTGGAGGCAGCCATGGCACGAGTTGAGTAGGCCTTGACCCCCAACGGCGAGGGGAGGTCAGAGGACTCATAAGCAGTAGAAATGGCATCCACAATCCATCTACTAAGGGTCTGTTTAGAAGCTGGATGACCCTTCTTAGGGGGACCATAACACACAAACAACGGTCCGACTTATGCCACAGGGCAGCTCTGTGGATATAAGGGTCCAGCGCACGAACTGGACACAGTATACAATTATACTTCTGCTACTCAGGCTCCCGGAAGGGAGGAGGACAGAAAACTTGAAGTACAACAGGCTGTGGTGTAGCGGTAGGGACCTTAGGTACATACCCCGCTCTGGGGTAAAGAAAGGCTTTGGTCATGCCAGGAGCAAAGTCCAAGTGAGAAGGGGCCACCGAAAAGGCCTGCAGGTCCCCAACCCGCTTGAGGGAGGTTAGTGCTAGTAGTAAAGCAGTTTTAATGGTAAGAAATGTTGTGGAAACAAACAATGGTTTTTTAATAAATTTGTTAATTTGTTAATAAAGCTCAAGAAGCAGAGTTCCAGATGTCAAAATAAGACTTTATTGAACACAGCAACAAAGCCGAGATGACAGCCGCTGCATCTGAATCTTTGTCCGGGCATCCATACTTATACCCTGTTCTTATCAGTCTTTTCAGCCAAAAAATGATGATTCGGCCTCTGATTGGTCTTACTCCACTACTTTGAACCATTTTCCATTTCATCCTTGGTCTCCCCCTCTCCCAAGATGCAGGTGTGCTCATGACCATTCATCCTTGTCATATTCTTGGAAGTCACCCAGAGTTCACTGGTTCACTCTAGTTCATTGGCACTGCCCAGTGGAAAGCACCGTACTACTACTATTAGAGGGCACTTAAGACTCACAGTCTATATTAAGACATTCAATATTGAAGCAATAATTGAAACAATCACCATATTGATCAATATATTGATTATGGTTAAAACCATACTTCATATTTTTGAACAAAATATCACAACAGAATCCAAACCGAAATCTCCTCTATAGGCTCAGATGCCAGGTCCCATGTGGGGACATGAGGTCGTACCGGAGGCCTCAGCCTCAGCACACCGCGGAGGAAAGTGTAACCAGGGGTGTTACCGAGGGGTTCTTACCCACTGACAGGCCACCAAGAGGGGCGTGGTAGGCCGAGATCGCTCCCCCCAAGAGCCCGTCCCTTGGGGGGAAGTAACCGCAGAGTGGGCTTCCGATCCTGCAGAACAGGCCACGGATCTATTGGGTGAGGAAGGAGATAGGGGGTCACCCATCTCCATTCCCTCCAATAGATCCAGTTGCAAATCCCAAGAGTGTAGCAACCGCTCCGCCTCGGCAGCAGCAGGGCCAACACCCTGGGGAACGCTGGTGAAGGCTCCCTCCTCAAAGAGAGCCTTCCGGGAGCAGAGCGTCCGCAAAGGAAGGAGCTCACAATGTGGACAGTCAGCCCCCTCGATGGCTGACGCAGCGTGCTCCGCTCCCAAGCAGACCACGCACACACTGTGTGTATCCCCGCTAGTGATGTAGCATTTGCAGGGAGGAACACACAGCCTGTAGTGTGATCCACTTTAGCCACTCTTATCAGACTTGCCCTTGCTTTTAGACATCACCCTCAAAATAAAGCTGTGCTAAAATTTGCACTAAAAAACGGTGACAAGACACACATAGAGCGCTCCACTGAAAGACAGAAGCTGACGCCAGCTCCGCCGCACGTGCTTTTATGCTTCCTGGTTGCTGACGTCATCTGTCTGTGACATTTCGCCCTTCGATTGGACAGATTACACGTGTTCAGAGCGTGGTTCAACCAAAGGCATTCCCCAAAGCGTTTTCGGACACAGCTCGAGTTCCTGAAGGGGAACAATGGATTATTACAATTAATGGCAAAATAAATGTTTGGAAATGTAAACTGATATTTCTTACTGACACACCACAGCAGACAGTAGAAATAACACATTAAACCATTTTTTTAGCTGGTGAAAATACTAGTGGCCTAGGACTTCTGCACAGTACTGTGCAACTATATAATATATACTGTGCGTGTCTGTGTAAATATGTGTGTAAGTGTACAGTATGGACAGTATTTCGTGGAAAAGTTCATTTATTTCAGTAATTAAACTTAAATTGTTAAACTCGTGTATTAAATAAATTCAATGCACACAGACTGAAGTAGTTTAAGTTTTTGGTTCTTTTAATTGTGATGATTTTGGTTCACATTTAACCCCCCCCCCCCATTTTTTCTTTTCCTTAGCCCAGGTAAGACGCTTCTGACATTGTCTGTGGTTCAGGAGTGGCTTAACAAGAGGAATACAACAACTGTCTTTGTGTGGTGGCTCTTGATGCCTTGACCCCAGCCTCAGTCCATTCCTTATGAAATTCACCCAAATTCTTGAATTGATTTTGCTTGACAAGCCTCTCAAGGCTGCGGTTCTCTAGGTTGATTGTGCATCTTTTTCTTCCACACTTTTTCCTTACACTTAAATTTCTGTTAACATGCTTGGATACAGCACTCTGTGAACAGCCAGCTTCTTTGGCAGTGAATGTTTGTGGCTTACCCTCCTTGTGAAGGGTGTCTTCTGGACAACTGTCAGATCAGCAGTCTTCCCCATGATTGTATAGCCTAGTGAACCAAACAGGCAACCTTTGCAGGTGTTTTGAGTTGATTAGCTGATTGGCATGTCACCATATTCTAATTTGTTGAGATTTTGTTAAATGTGCGCCAAAATCATCACAATTAAAACAACCAAAGACTTAAACTACTTCAGTACCTGCACTGAATTTATTTAACACTAGAACCGCCACGGGGTCAATTTTACCCGTACCTGTTATTCAAATGTACATAACATATTTTCAATAAAACACTCAACTCTCCCAGTCATTGACTTTTACTAAAATTGTGTAATTTAAAATCCCCTGGTGTTAAAAAGTGTTTAGATAATACCAGATCGAAAAACTGAGCATTTATACCTAAAAGCGCCATCGCGGGTCAAATTTACGCGATGGCAGTTGATTTTTGACAAAGAGGTATTAGAAACACTACCGTGATTATTGGAGAGTCTGTTATGCGTCCTGGGTCGGCTCAGCATCTGACGGCTCATCTGACAGTGATCTCATATTTAGATGTTTTAGCCTAACGTTACGTATATTGTTAAAACTTTGAATTATTTATTAATTTTTGTTTTGCAATTTCTATTGTTTACTGTTCGCTGCTGTGTTGCTATTTATTCTAGTTTGTCCGTTTCCTGAAAAAAAAAACTGATCTATGTAATGAATACATCCTTTTTTTTCTTTTCTTTTTTCTTTTCTTTTTTTTTTTGATTACCTTAAGTTTATTTGTGTTGTTCTCTTATTCAAATTATAAATGATATAAGTAATTGATTAAAGATAATTGATCATTCATTAGGTGAAGCTGTGCACTTGAATTTGACATCGCATCATCCTATGCAGTGTGCGCGAGTTATTATTACACATTGTTGTCTATGGGCTATTTTCGTAATTTAAATAACATGAATTGTCTTAACACTAGAACCGCCACGGGGTCAATTTTACCCGTACCTGTTATTCAAATGTACATAACAGATTTTCAATAAAACACTCAAGTCTCCCAGTGATTGACTTTTACTAAAATTGTGTAATTTAAAATCCCCTGGTGTTAAAAAGTGTTTAAATAACACCAGATTGAAAAACGGAGCATTTATACCTAAAAGCGCCAGTGTGGGTCAAATTTACCCACTATATAATGTGTGTATTTTTGCACTGTCATAATCTTGCCGGTTATGTTTTTACATTGTACATTGCTAGGCAGCGTCTTTTACTCACTAAATTAGTTGTTATCAGTTTCATAAATAAAGTCAATACGAATAAAAGAAGGCAGTTTATTGATGCCGAAGAGGTATTAGAAGCACTAAATACCATGATTATTGGAGAGTCTGTTATGCGTCCTGGGTCGGCTCAGCATTGATGGCTCATCTGACAGCGATCTCATATTTAGATGTTTGAGCCTAACGTTACACATATTGTTAAAACTTTGGATTATTTCATTTTTGTTTTGCAATTTCTATTGTTTATTGTTCGCTACTGTGTTGCTATTTATTCTAGTCTGGCCGTTTCCTGAAAAAAAAAATTCGATCTATGTAATGAATACAACCTTTTTTTTGATTACCCTAAGTATATATATTTGTGTTGTTATCTTATTAAAATTATAAATTATATAAATAATCAAATTAATCATTCATTGGGTGAAGCTCTGCACTTGAATTTGACATCGCATCATCATATGCAGTGTGCGCAAGTTAATATTACACATTGTTGTCTATGGGTTATTTTAGTAATTTAAATAATATGAATTGTCTTAATTTATTGAATAATGACAACAAATTATAATATTACACCACACAATTATGTAGTTACTTCCTTTTAATTCCCTTTGTCAGCGCAGTCTTGTTAATGTTAAACTGACTGTTATGAAAACGGACTGTAGCCTGCATAAAAATCTATAAACCGAAAACAACAGGGCAAAAATATAAGTTGATGACTAGACAATCATTTTTTTATGACACTAGACACTTCTTTATCAAGGCAGTGGCATAATACAATGAAATAAAATCTTCTTTAGCCATATCAAAACGCTTGTTTGCGCGTGGGTAAAATTTACCCGCATGGCGGTTTTAGGTATACAGTGACCTCTGGCGGTTCTAGTGTTAATTTATTGAATAATGACAACGAATTCTAATATTACACCACACAATTCTGTAGTTACTTCCTTTTAATTCCCTTTATCAAGACAGTGGCATAATACAGTGAAATAAAATCTTCTTTAGCCATATCAAAATACTTGTTTGCGCTTGAGTAAAATTTAACCGCATGGCGGTTTTAGGTATACAGCGACCTCTGGCGGTTCTAGTGTTAATACACGAGTTTCACAATTTGAGTTGAATTACTGAAATGAATTAACTTTTCCATGACATTCCATGACACTCTAATTTATTGAGATGCACCTGTATATACAGTGGGTACGGAAAGTATTCAGACCCCCTTAAATTTTTCACTCTTTGTTATATTGCAGCCATTTGCTAAAATCTAAGTTCTTTTGTTTTTCCTCATTAATGTAAACACAGCACCCCATATTGACAGAAAAACACAGAATTGTTGACATCTTTGCAGATTTATTAAAAAAGAAAAACTGAAATATTATATGGTTCTAAGTTTTCAGACCCTTTGCTGTGACACTCATATATTTAACTCAGGTGCTGTCCATTTCTTCTGATCATCCTTGAGATGGTTCTGAGTCCAGCTGTGTTTGATTATACTGACTGGACTTGATTAGGAAACCCACACACCTGTCTATATAAGACCTTACAGCTTACAGTGCATGTCAGAGCAAATGAGAATCATGAGGTCAAAGGAACTGCCTGAAGAGCTCAGAGACAGAATTGTGGCAAGGCACAGATCTGGCCAAGGTTACAAAAAAAATTCTGCTGCACTTAAGGTTCCTAAGAGCACAGTGGCCTCCATAATCCTTAAATGGAGGACGTTTGGGACGACCAGAACCCTTCCTAGAGCTGGCCGTCCGGCCAAACTGAGCTATCGGGGGAGAAGAGCCTTGGTGAGAGAGGTAAAGAAGAACCCAAAGATCACTGTGGCTGAGCTCCAGAGATGCAGTCGGGAGATGGGAGAAAGTTGTAGAAAGCCAACCATCACTGCAGCCCTCCACCAGTCGGGGCTTTATGGCAGAGTGGCCCGATGGAAGCCTCTCCTCAGTGCAAGACACATGAAAGCCTGCATGGAGTTTGCTAAAAAACACCTGAAGGACTCCAAGATGGTGAGAAATAAGATTCTCTGGTCTGAGACCAAGATAGAACTTTTTGGCCTTAATTCTAAGCGGTATGTGTGGAGAAAACCAGGCACCTGTCCAATACAGTCCCAACAGTGAAGCATGGTGGTGGCAGCATCATGCTGTGGGGGTGTTTTTCAGCTGCAGGGACAGGACGACTGGTTGCAATCAAGGGAAAGATGAATGCGGCCAAGTACAGGGATATCCTGGACAAAAACCTTCTCCAGAGTGCTCAGGACCTCCTGGGCCGAAAGTTTACCTTCCAACAAGACAATGACCCTAAGCACACAGCTAAAATAACGAAGGAGTGGCTTCACAACAACTCCGTCACTGTTCTTGAATGGCCCAGCCAGAGCCCTGACTTAAACCTAATTGAGCATCTCTGGAGAGACCTAAAAATGGCTGTCCACCAACGTTTACCATCCAACCTGACAGAACTGGAGAGGATCTGCAAGGAGGAATGGCAGAGGATCCCCAAATCCAGGTGTGAAAAACTTTTTGCATCTTTCCCAAAAAGACCCATGGCTGTATTAGATCAAAAGGGTGCTTCTACTAAATAATGAGCAAAGGGTCTGAATACTTAGAACCACGTGATATTTCAGTTTTTCTTTTTTAGTAAATCTGCAAAAATGTCAACAATTCTGTGTTTTTCTGTCAATATGGGGTGCTGTGTGTACATTAATGAGGAAAAAAAATGAACTTAAATGATTTTAAGAAATGGCTGCAATATAACAAAGAGTGAAAAATTTAAGGGGGTCTGAATACTTTCCGTACCCACTGTACATATATATATATATATATATATATATATATATATATCCTCCTGAGACCCAAAGAAAAAAAAATGTCTTTTTTTTGTTGTTTTTTTGTGATTTCCTACATCCTTTGGGTTAAAAAAAATTCTACAATTTAGAGTTTTTACGTTTTGTTTTTATTTTTAATTTTACAGCATGTCCACTGTAGTGGACCACAGGACCATTTTAGTTCAAAACGACAGCCAAACTCAGACAACAAAACTGTACAGAATATGGCTGTAAAGGGATATTAATCCAACATTAATGTAACAAAAACAAAACAAAAGCTATTTTTTCCTTTCGTATTTGAAATTTTTCCTTTTGTATTGAAATTCCTGGAACAGTTTAGTCTGAAAGAGAGCCAAACTCAAAAAAAAACATAAAAACGATTTAAAACTGATTGTCATTCTGAACTGTTTCAGTTGTTTAACGGTAATACTCCTGGAAGCATTTTCTCTTTTTGGTAATGCAAAGAAACATCTTGCATTTGGTACATCTCATGTACGTCTTGCTTTTGCAGCCCTTATTTCTGCACCTTTCTGCATGATTGATATCTACCATCTCTGGCATGTGGGTGGCTTCTAGTCTGCGCACAGATGGTTCTGGTTGCGGGATCCTCTTTTTAGTTGGTGGCTCATACCCTTCTTCACTTTCTTCACTGCTGTCATCAATTTCTGGACAATCCAAGAACTCTTCAGCGAGCTGCAATTTGAAGTCCAGGTACTGTTTGGTGTTCTTTGCTGGTTTGTTGAGTGCTTTGCTGTCAGACTTGTATTGGATCCATGCGTTTGTGATGGCAACATCAAAGAAATGAGCAATTACGCGCATTGTCCATTTCTTGGACCTATTTGACATGCGATAAAAACTCAGCATGCGATCACACAAGTCCACGCCACCCATGTTGTCATTATACTCCTTGATCACTGCTGGTCTTCTCACCAGGACATGGACTTTTTCTTTTTTGGACCATCTGCTGCAGTTATCTTCAGGATCTTTTCCATGAACCGTGGAAGCCATTATCACTGATTTGTTGTCATACCATTTTGTGATTGCCAGCTCAGGACTCTTTCTGACCAGAGACACTGATGCTCCTCTTCCCTCTTTTTGTATCACCTTGTCGCTTGGGAGTTTGCTCTGCTTTGGGACTCGGTTCTTTGTAATGGTTCCTGTTGCTGGAAGGCCTTTTGCCAGCAACATGTCCATGAGACTGATTGTTGTAAAGTATCGGTCGAATAATAGTTGACTTCCAGTGGGCACAGACTCAACCATGCGTAGGACTGCTGCTGGTCCGACTCCCAGTCTGTTGTCATTGAATGTACTCTTCCCTTGGTACACTTCAAAATCCAGCATCAGACCATTTGGAGAAGCAAGGACAAAGACCTTTAGGCCAGTAGGGTTTGGCTTGCCTGGAACATATTGCCTGACTGGACAGCGGCCTGTGAATGGGATGATTTGCTCATCGATGCAGACCTTCTGTGTCCTTGGAAGGTTGAGGCAGCCTTGCCTCACGGTCAAGTAATGGCCTAACTTTCCAAAGAATATCTGCTTTCTTTGTTTCCTCTGTTACAGCCAGGTCATCCACAATCTTGATTGAGTTTCTCAGCTTGAAAAACCTATCCCTTGTCATTTTTTTGCTTATAACTGGCACTTTTGTTTTTTTGGCCCAAAACATTTTAATTCTGGGATATCCTAGGCAGGCCATATGGATCGAAATGCCAAAGAAAATCCTCATTTCTTGGGGAGTAGTACCTAGAGGTACTCCTCTAGTTTGTAGCTCTCTTTGATTTGTAAATTCAGCCAAATTCTTGAAAATTTCATTGTCAATGTACTGGTAAAAGTACTGACTTGGACTCCAGTTTGCACAGGTAGTAGGGTCATCTGTACAGTCAGGAAACGCAGGCAGCACAGGTGTGAATCTATTATGATGGGGAAACACCAATAAATGCAAGTTAATTGGAATTATAATAAAACTCCAAAGAAATGTATTAGATCTTTGTGTTATGAGTCTTACTGAACAAAGTTAAGTACAAGTATCATATAATGTAGTAAATAGTGTGTGTGTACTTGTTTTTGCTACATTGTGGGGACCAGCCTGCGGTCCCTATGGGTACAAAAGCTTATAAATCATACAGAATGAGATTTTTTGAGAAAGTAAAAATGCAGAAAGTTTTCTGTAAGGGTTAGGTTTAGGGTTAGGGTTAGGGTAAGGGGATAGAAAATACAGTGTGGACAGTATACAAACCATTGCACCTATGGAGAGTCCCCACAAAGATAATAAACCAGACTGTGTGTGTGTGTGTGTGTGTGTGTGTGTGCGTGCATGGACTCAATTATAACAGAGGCTAAATGCTAGAACTGAATTATCCTGCTAAATAAATCAGAATTAATTCATACGTGTCACTCCTGGTCCACAGAGTGCGGCGTCTTTCCTGTTCTTCCCTTTCTGTCTCTGTGTCTGTCTCAGTCTGCTCATCTGAGTCTCCTGCAATTTCTTCCTCTTCTTCTACATCTTATTGTATGTTAGATTCAAATTCATCCTCATCTTTCTCCTCATCTGACAGCTCTAAATCAGAGTCTCCCTCAACTATCTTATAAAGAATCGTCTCTGCTTCAGTTCTGCCTCCTACAACATGCAGTTATTAATTACAGTAAGATGGTCCTGGTGTCCACTATAGTTGACATTTAAAAAAGGATGATATTTTGAAACACAAACAATTTAACAGCTTTGAAAGCTAAATGTATTGTTCCTGACACTTTAATAAACAAATATATATGTGATAATAATAGTAAAAAAAAACATTTAAAAAGCAAAATTTTACATACCTCTCTCCTTCCCATAAAATGTGCTCGTTTGTATGCCGGCCATTTTGGATGCAGTGTAAGAAGTGGTTCCTAGCATACCAGCCAATCAAATGACATATCACTAGAAAGCCCAGGATGTCCTCTGCACACTACAACAGGACTTGACAGAGTAGCTCAAAAAATTCAAAGATTATTCATGAAAACACAAGGTCCACTACAGAGGACACAAGTCAATGGGCGGTATCTCAGGAGGATATATATATATATATATATATATATATATATATATATATATATATATATATATATATATATATATCAGCCACAGAGGAGTTGAAATAGAAAAATGTAAAATCTTCCTGCTAGACATACTTGAGTTTGTCCAGTGAGCAGGTTAGATCCAACTGTTTTTTAGTGAGTAGTTTGACTCCTGAATCTCCTGGGTGATTGTAGCTCAGATCCAGCTCTCTCAGATGTGAGAGGTTTGAACTCAGAGCTGAAAACACATAACGACAGCCTTTCTCTGTCACCATGCAGCCAGACAATCTGAAAGCACAGCAATAGTCCATGTGACAATCAGACAAATTTCTTTCACATATTTATACCAATTTCAGCTATGAATTGGTCATGTCTTAAGGTCAGTGTTAAAAACAAATGTATATGAAAAAAATCGAAAAATGTCATGTACGCATTATATAAATTATATGATGGAAATGGCTGTCCAGTGGAGTTGTGTCACTGGTATTACTGGAAAAATATCACTTAAAAACATAGTTTAACATCACTTTCTGTTTTCATCTATTTGATGTCATTTTTCAATATTTTCTAATTTGTATTAATCATGTGAAAAGCAGGGACTAACAGGTGAAGAGTGAAATTGCCTTTTGTGCATTATTTTCACCCATAACTGAAGACACCAGCTCCTGTCTGTTACTAAAGGCTGGCTTATTCCAAAACAACTCTCTATTTCTGACAAGAAAATGCAACAAATGTATATTATTTACATGTAGCATGTCAGGTCTATGTGGTATGTGAGACATCCTTGCTTATGTGTAAGAGAAACACAGAGCTCTCTCAGCTAGGTGATGGTGAGTTGGGCACCTTAACACTAGGGTTTAAGGAAACTTTGTAACTTCTATATACTGATTTGCAGGGCTCTACGGTGCACCCATTCCAGTCACATTTGTGACTGAAAACTACTACATGTGACCATGTAAAAATATTTAAGAGCACCAGTGCAACTCAATCAGTATATTTGTGTTTGCTCTTAGGGGAACTTCCAAGGTTTCTACTTACAGCACATTTTTGCAGAGTTATGTAATGTATCACAGATATTTCTCCTAGATCTCATATCTCATTCCTTGAACACCGTGTTAATCAGAATCCACTCACTGCTCATAACTAAGTGTAGACAGAGTATAAATAAGAGATTCATTGTGCAGTGTAGGGAGCATCATTAATTAAAATCTAACTTCATGAGATCACGATGAACTAAGATGAGTGACAGCTTTTATTAACTATTAAGGGTGTTTGCAAATCTGATACAATACAAAGTTCAATAAACAAGAAGTTAATATTAAGTGACTTACATTGTCTGGCCTTAACACTATTGCCTGATTTAGCTCTATTTCATTAACAAAAATAGTTTCAAACAAAGTCACAGCTAAGCTGCCTCGCATCTCCAAGCAAACACAGTTGTGTTTTGTTTATAAATGAAATGCGTTTTAAATCAAATCTAGTGAGTCAATGATTCAGTTACCCATTCATTAAGACATTCATTCTTTCCTGAATCAAAGTACCATAATTAAATATTTATAGAAATAATATTTCCATTTATTAAATCATTTAATATCGCTGTATTGAAAACTTTATATTTTTAACCCTCTAAGCGCCAAAGTCGCAAAATTGCGACAAGACGTCATACTCATTAAAACAGACTGTAGTTTCTAATATAGTGTAATATCTCATTTGTATTCCCTACCACTAGATGGCAGACATGTAGTACTTTGATTCTAGACCAAAATTACATCATGTTTCTATTCAACATGTTTGAGGAAATAGCAAAGCAAGTGAGCTATCGTATCTCTGATGCAGAAGCAGTTCAGTTAGCGTGCGAGTGAATCGTGAGATTTGTGAGAGAAAATCACCAAATAATAAGTAAAAAGTTGTACTGTAAGGATGTGTTGCACATGTTATTTGCCGATTCTGACTCTGAAGGGGAATATTTGCCTTTTGGAAATGACGATCGGTCGTCTAATGATCGCGCATCTCCCGGTACATCTTTACAGCGCAATGGTGCTGCAGTCAAAGCGAAAGTGTTCGTGAAGCACAAAAAAAGCAATCATGTCGACCCTTTGCTCAACGGGGAAGGGGGTGGCAGGGGTGAATGTGGGGCTGGAAGTAGCAGCAGCTCTCTGGATTCAGCGGCGCTGGATTCAGCGCCCCAGAGAGGTGGGAGTGGCCGCGCTGTGCGTGCGAGAGCCGGGAGACGTGGTAGAGGCAGCGGGGTGATCTGGATCATGCGTTTAACTACTGTATATTATAGTAATATAGTAATAATGTAGTACTTTCTCCTGTTTTATTGTTGGTTTCCTCTTTTCTGATCACTTGGAATGAGGATAAAAAGACCAAAAAAATCACATGCAAATAAGTTCAAACATCCATTCAATATCTATTATTTCCTGAATATTACTGATGACCTGATCAAAAAGTAGGCTACTGTTCACATACGTTTTACTACTAGTATAGTAATATAGTAATAATTTTGTGCTTTCTCCTGTGTTATTGTTGGTTTCCTCTTTTCTGATAATTGGAATGAGGATAAAAAAAGACAAAAACAAAAAAAACATGCAAATAAGTTCAAACATCAATTCAATATCAACTATTTCCTAAATATTGTGAAATTCAAGATGGCTGCCCCTCATGACGTCATAATATGCAAATTAGATTAGTATATTTACACCCCACATAAACTTTTGGTCATGCCCAACATTTTTCTAATTTACAGTAGACCTCTATCTTTAAGCCCTTTCAAGCCACAAGCTTTTGAAATCTTAATGTCAAAATTCAGCATTTTTCAAAAAAAAAACCCGGGCGCCTAAAGGGTTAAAACATTCAGCATGCAGTCATGTCACCTCTGAGTCTCATTAAATGTCTGTAAACACACCTACATGCCACTTTTGTGTTTTTCTTTGCCACCTCTGTAGTGCAAATTATTTTGTAAATTTTAATTTCATTCGATTGTAAACTTTCTTTTTAACTTTCTTTTCTTTTTATTCTATTGTTGTAATTAAAAATTTCGATAAAGCTTACATAACTTTGAATTTGACATCAAAGATGACATTTTTAATCAGTTAGAAAAAAAGGCCATTACAAAGATATAAAAAGCCCCTGTAAATCACTTTGAGTCAGTTAATATTAATATTAGATATTCTTCATGCTGCTCTGCTGCACTCTATTACACACATATTAGCTATTTGTTTGGATGACAAAACATTTAAACAGCTGTCTAACAGTACATGTCAAGTCAACTGGTGATTAAGATGGCCAATTAAATAAAAGGGCAGATGTTTAATACATGTTGTATTTTCAAATCCAAAAAGGAATTGAAAACAATGGATCATGAGCTTTTTGCATATAAACATAGTGCTGCACTGTATAATTATATCAAAACTTCGCAAGCTTTACAATTTGACAAACACGCTTTGCTTATTTATTTTATTGAAACCTTTTACCATTTGCGCTTGCAGGGCGGGAATTTCCAAGTTATAAAACCTAGCAAAAGTGGACGGCGATGACTAGCCGGCAACAGCACAAATCTCACCAATAGAAATCCCGCTAGACCACGCCCAGGAGGAGGCCATCCCTCTCGTGGAGTGGGCCCTTACACCTATAGGGCATAACAAGCCTGCTGAGGTGTAAGCCAGGGCTATAGCATCAACTATCCAGCGGGAAAGACGTTGCTTTGTGACTGGCAGCTACTCACATAACCGATGCTAGAGCTAAGAGGAGCCAAGTCAGCCAAAATGAGCGGCTCAAAGGCAGGACCCCCTGGGGCCCTCAGGACTAATGGCAAGTCCCACGAGAGTACCGTCTGCGGGCGAGGTGGATGGAGCCTCCGAGCGCCCCTCAGGAATTTAGCGATAAGATCGCTTCTACCCAATGATCGGCCAGCCACATACACTTTGAGTGTGGAAGGGGTTCACCCCTTATTCAACAATTCCTGCAAAAAGGCTAGCACGCTGGACATGTCACATATAAGTGGGTCCAGACTCCGCCCCTAATACCAGTTGGAAAAGACCATCCTTATTTGACCATAAAGGTGCCTCGTAGACGGCACCCTGGCCTCTAAAATGGTATTTTGGAGAGCTGTACAAGCTCCCGTCTAGGCTCCATACATGAAGGCTCCACAACTTCAGATGGGGATGCCAAATCATGTATTTGGCCAGAGAGACGAGGTCCCTCCTCAATGAATAGGCCAAGGAGGTGCTGCTGAGAGCTGCACTAGCTCCGGAAACCAAATTTGGTTCTTCCAGAGCGGGGCCACTAGGAGGAGTGAGCATCTGGTCTCCTTGATCCTCCCGATCACCTGAGGAATCAGGCATTCTGGGGGAAATGCATAAAGACAAGCGCTGGGCCAACTGTGGGCCAGAGCATCTTGCTGCATTGAGAAATACATTGGGCAGTGAGAGTTGTCTTCTGAGGTGACGAGGTCGACCTCTGCATTCCCAAAGACCCCCAAAATTTTCTGGAGTGTTTGAGCATGTAGTGCTCATTTGCCCGGGGCTACATTGCCTCTGGACAACATGTCCACGCCCAGGTTCCATTTGCCCGGCACATGAACTGCCCTTAATGAGAGGAGTTCCTTCTGTGTCCAAAGAAGGAGGCGACGTGCCATCCTGTACAAAAAGGGTGACCTGAGACTGCCTTGGTGGTTGATATAGGCTACCACCGTCATGCTGTCCGATCGGACCAAAACGTAGTGCCCTTTCAAGGCTGGTAGGAAGGTTTTTACGGCCAAGAAAACCACCAACATCTCTAGGCAGTTGATATGCAGGCGGTGCTCCGAGGCTGACCAGGAGCCGAACCCCGGGTTACCCTCTAACAGAGCGCCCCAACCGGAGTTGGAAGCGTCCGTTGTAACCACCTTCCTTCGGGAGGTCAGACCCAACCATCTGCCTGTTTGAAACAGGTGAGAGGTCGTCCAGGGAGCCACAGCCTTGAGACAGCGGTGGTCTACCCTGACAGAAAGATGTCCCAGGCACCAAGCGTGGGACGGGACACAAGCTTTGAGCCAGAATTGGAGGGGTCGCATGTGAAGCAGGCCCAAGGGTTTTGTAGAGGCCGCGACTGCCATTAGGCCGAGTAACCTTTGAAAAACCTTCAAGGGACGGATCGTCCCAGGTTTGAGAGAAGCCGCCAATCGTTGAATTGTCAGGGATCGTTCCGGCGTAATCCATGCCCCCATCTGGGCAGAGTTTAGAATGGTTCCCAGGAAGACGACTTGCTGTCTGGGTAACAGATGGCTCTTGAGTGGGTTGATGATCAACCCGAGGTGCTCCAAGTGGCTGAGGAGCAGTTCCTTGTGAGCAAACAGTTCCCATTCTTATTTGGCTAGTACCAGCCAGTCGTTGAGGTAATTTAATATGCAGATTCCCAACTGCCTCAGATTCCCAACTGCCTCAGAAGGAACTTTGTAAAAGTGCGAGGGGCCAGGGACAGGCCAAACAGAAGGACTGTATACTGATATGCCACTCCCTTGAATGCAAATTTCAAGAACAGTCTGTGATAGGGGGCTATGCGGATGTGAAAGTACGCGTCTTTCAGATCCACCGTCAGAAACCAGTCTTCGGGACAGATATGCGCGAGGATCTGTCTGACAGTTAACATCCTGAATGGCCGGCACATTAGTGAGTGATTCAGGTGTCTGAGATCCAAAATGGGTCTGAGCCCGTCATCCTTTTTGGGAACGAGGAAATAATGGCTGAAAAAGACTCGCTGTTTGCTGGGGACACTGTTTCCACAGCACCCTTTGCAAGCAATGTTTGCACTTCCTGCCGGAGAACAAGAGCTTTGCAGTCCGGAACGGAAATTTGAACAACCCCTCTGAAGCGGGGTGGCCTGCAAGCGAACTGTAGTGAGTAGCCTCGTTGAATTATGTTTAGAACCCAACTGGACACCCCTGGTATGGCTGAGACGGGAGGCGAGATGGCCTATTTTTGCGAATGAAGGCCCACCTTGAAGAGACAGTGGCCTTCGTTCACCTGGGTGTTTGGGAGAGTGTGTAGAGAAAATTTGCTCTTTATTGCATGTGGGTCCGCTATCACAGCGGTAAAATATTCTGTAAAATATTCGAAACTCCATTGCTCAGAGGTACTCGGAGGGATGGAGAATGGAAACAAGCAACTTTTGGGGGTGTTCCAGCCAAAGTGAGAACTGTGCCCCTCTCTGTTGCATCAGGATAGCTTTGAGAAATCAGGATCCAGCACTACTCGAATGTGAGGACCCTGACACTTTGGAAAGGGGAAGCGCTTCGCCATCCAGGGGCGCTGGTGCAGCCCTGGCTCAGCCTTCCTCTGAGGCTGAGACTGCGCATGCTTAGCAGGCTGAGAGGAGGGTGTTTTCTGGTGCCCCGCGGCCGCAAGGGTGGAGCGCTTGGGGAGGAAGTTACGCAGTACCTGCGACGTCTTCTGAGCCTCCAAAAAATGTTCGTCTACAACTGAGCTGAATAGCCCCTTCGGCAAGACTGGTGAGTCCAAGAAGGCCATCTTCTCGGCGTCCTTAATCTCGGTAAGAGTTAGCCAGAGGTGTCGGTCTCTGATCTGATGAATGGTGCTGCGAGCCAACTTATATAGTGGTCGGCTCCGCCCTTTCTGGCGGGCTGAAGCACCATTGGTTTATGCAGCTACACAAACGTGAACAAATCAGGCTTCAGTTTGAAGTAAAACACGAGTTTTCCCCATACACGTCTTCAGTGCAAAGGGAGAGACCATTCAAAAAAGGAACATAGGCTTTACTGTTGGATAAACACTAAATATTTTGTTAATTTATTTGATTGAAAACCATTTGCCTCAGAATCTCCAGCTGACAGTTTGGACTCTTCAGTCCATTAGAAAGAAGCTTCACTCCAGAATCCTGCAGGTCATTGTTACTCAGGTCCAGCTCTCTCAGGATGTTTGAGTTGGAGGATTGTAAAGCTGAAGACAAACTTTCACAGGACTGAGCTGTGAGATTACATCCACATAGCCTGTTTGAAGAAAAAAAAACAATAATGAAAACAAGTAAAAGGCCTTCCTTTACATTTTAAATGAATGTTTCAGTAATCCAATTCTTCATAAAACACCTGTTACAGCAATGCAATGAAGGAAGAGTGGATCCAAGTGCAGCAATTTTGTATTACATTAACTCAACAAAGAAATTGTCCAAAAGGGTCCAAAGGCGAAAAAATATATAATCACAACAAAACAGCTGACAAACATGGTCTGAAAAAACCAAGTACTACAAATATACAAGATAACCAACACCATAAAAGACAAAAAATGAACACAGGAAACTAGAACTCAGATACAACAGGATGAAAAGAATATCAAAAAACAGAGCATCATCCTGACAACACCAAACCTGGACAATTTACCCATTATTTTATTTACCAATCAGTTTCCTTAACTTATTATACAATTTACAATAATCAACTGGGTAAAATGTGGGTACAACAAAACAAAAGCTCTGGTTTTAAATTACCGCTGCTCAGAGCACATATACCTACAGATTACAGTTGTATAAAAGGTTTAATGTGGATCAGAATCATTCATTAAGTGAATGAATCACAGTGATTCATAATTTAGACTCAATCAAAGATTTACATTACCAAATCCAAATTACCACTACTCTGAAACAAACCACATATTGCAATGCAGGCTACTTCATCTTCATGAAGCTGCTTGTTTGTACACATGTGACATAAACCCTGAATGTGCTCAGAGGTCTCCGATACAATCCATGGATGTCGCGGTGATTTAAACCAGTTTAAAGGCAGAAGCAACAGCTGAAAAAATTCTACTCAACTGTTTTAAACGTAATAATAATAATAATAATAATAATAATAATAAATGTTTTTTGAGCAGCAAATCAGAATATTAGAATGATTTCTGTAGCATCATGTGACTGGAGTAATGATGCTAAAGATTCAGCTTTTAATTACATTAAAATAAAAGATTATAAAAGAACACATTACATTTTAACCCTTTCACGTGTACAATCACACCGGTGTGATCATTCTTGGCTGGTTCCTGGAGCGTACGATCACACCGGTGTGATTCGAACGTTCAGCGTGTCACGTGATCAACTGCTGAATTCAAATCTCCTTTGGCGCTTTGGCTGGCGCTGAGCCAGATTGGACATGCTGAGCGCTCGTCATATTATTGCAACTATTCCTTGTTTTCAACCATATAATGCTTATTTTAGGTTCCAGACATTTACATACACATAAATCCTAGTAAAAGGATGCATTTATAGTTAGCAAAATACACGCCGATGTCTATGGCAATGGCAATAATGATCCTTACAAGTGTTATCTGACGACATGTTTTATTGATGTCATATACACACTGTGTAGGTAACTATAAAGTTTACTCTGCTCTTCTCCAAGTTCACCAGAGACTTACTTTAATGTTTTTCGGGAAGAAAGGATGAATTTGCGTTTTGTAAATCCCACAGCTCGGATTCAGCGCGAACTAACATGGTGGTGCCCATCACCCGGCGTAGATCAACTAACATGCTCATTATAAAAGTGTTTAAACCTCCAAATACATTCACTTGCACATATTTCAGAATTGGACTATCAGATATTTCATAATACAGTGAGCACATTTGTGAATATTAATAATAAAAAGGGAAAAACTATATAAAAGTGATACATGTGTCATACAGCGCTATTGTGGCTGCATTGTGTCACGTGACAAACACGACGCGTCGCCATGGAAACAAAAACGTTCTAAATAGCGGTCGCCTAAAAAAAAACTCACTCTGGGGGCTCAGCTACAATATTTTAAACTCACGTGTGAAAGGGTTAAGATATATTCAAATAGAAATCTTATTTTAAATAGTAAAAATATTTCAAAATTGTACTGTTTTTGCTGTACTTTGGATAAAGTAAATGCAGGCTTGGTGAGCAGAAGAGACTTTATTAAAAATCTTACTGTTGAAAAACTTCTGATTGGTAGTGTATAGGCCAATTGAATGTAATGTAAGAGAGTAATGAAATATAGGCCAAATATATTTTTGTTTATAGGCCAAATATTTTTTTGCCTTTTTCAAATCCAGTGAGACACTAAAAACACTGGATCATGAGCTGCTTGCATTAGTGGTGCTCCGATTGATCGACTTCCCATCTTTATTGGCCGATAATCCCTTGGGGATGTTTGATCGGCAGTCTCTAAAAAGACTGATCTCATTAACCGATCTAAAGCTGATGACGTGCCTGCCATGAAAGGTTTCTCAACTAACAATTTTTGGTTCCCAGAAACATTCGTTTTTGGTTCTTAGAATGTTCCCAAGAACATTCCCTGTTGGTTAGCCAGGAAAGTTTTCTTAACGTAAATAGAACGTTCCCTGTAGGTTCCCAGAACATTCCCTTAACCTACAGGGAATGTTCTATTTACGTTAAGAAAACTTTCCTGGCTAACCAATAGGGAACGTTCTGTTTTTTTCTGAAGGTTCCCAGAAGGTTCTCCTAACCTCTTCACTCCGATTCCGTGGCCGTATGTCAGCACTCCCACGTCCAGTAGTAAGCAGCATGGAAGACGGATGTGGACCTCAATAATCACTACTACAAACCATGTCTTGTTTTAAACTATTGTTTAATTTACTGTTTAATCCTTACAAATATTTAGAGCACATTTAACCATCATAAGGAGCATTAAATAAAATTAAACTATCCTTTAATATGCTAGATTTGTCTTATTCGTTAATATGTAAGATTAGTACTATAACCCAAATTTTATGTTTATTAAAGCACCAAATAACAATGACTTCAACAAAATATTGGATTTTAAAAATTTAAATTTCCCTGAAATCACAATGTTTACTCTCTTACATATATTAATTATAAGTAATTATTCATTAACCTCCTGGGGTCGACGGTGGTGCGGGCGGCCCGAATTGCATATTTTCATGACACGAGCAAAAAGAACCTAAAATGCGCGCTCATTTTTGATCGTACATATAAGAGTAATACATCATTTAAATCTGTAGAGGATCTACTTTTATTTGAGTACACTCACAATATCAACAAAACATTATGCTTTTGCAAAACAAGGAAAATAAACAGGGTGTGCATTCAGCAGTCTCCGTCTCCACAGGCAAGTTTTTGAAATGCGTCAGTAAAATTAACTAAAATTCAGCGAATATGTGACGCACACACATGAGAGAGATATCTATAGAAAGCTTGATATTTTTACTTTTATATGAAGCCCCTATTGCCGAAAACAAATATTCTTTGATTAAGTAATTCGTATGAAACCAACTCCATGTTCAGTCTCTCCCGTCTGCTTCATTATTTTTAATTAGATCACGCCCACGAGATGCTTTCGCTTTCATAGTGTAATGGCCACGTGAGGGCGCGCGCCAAACGTTACGCCCACATCACTGTAAACAAAGCGCCGAGACTTTTTCTTTTCCAAGTTCATCTGGGCTACTTGTCCTTTCTGTAAGAAGTTGCGCTGTGAGGAATAAGAATTCAGAGGAAGAACACGACGTGACACACAGCGTGATCCATCGGAGGAGATATTTACATGAGTAAGTCTTTATTTTATTAGCCTGCTTGCGTTAGTTGTTACTGTGTTACTGTGACAGAACTTGTACACATTTTACTAGTTAAGACTTTTTTTCAAACTATAATTCATGACTACAGCAAGTGAAACATCAAGTACATTTCATTTCATTGCATCAAAATGTGTCACGACGCCAAGATGTTTTTTAACGTTCTGTACAATAGAAAACGATGCGATATAAAGATAATAGTGTTTACCCAGCAGGCACACAACGTCATAAGACGCTGACATTTGGTTAAATTTCGGTTGCGACGTCGGCTGACCAAAATTCAATGTAAATTCAACGTTTAATGTCAACGTTAAATTGATGTCCAATACCAGTGTCAGCTGACGTTGATATTTGGTTGTTTTTAGGTTGTGTAACCAAAATCCAACATTAAGTCAGCGTCAAATTGACATCAAATACTGACGTCAACACGATTTTCATTCTCAACCAAAATGCAACGTCTGTCCGACATCATGTCCAACGTCAACCTGACGTTATATAGACGTCCAGTGCCTGCTGGGTACACTTACGCTTAACAATAATAATGTTGTTTCCCAAATATAAAACGTTTTTGTATTGTATAATACATACAAAGCATGCTTATGTTTATGACTTAAAGATCATATTATTTAGTTATTTATTTATCGTATAACAATGTGATGTAATATGAGTGTTTACATTGAGTGTATGTTTAGACCATGTTTATCAATACTCTGCTCTCGAATAGATGTTTAACGTGAAAAACAATAATTATTACTTATATATAGATATAAAATGCGAGAGTCTATGGCTACATACACTATATATGTATATGTGTGTGTGTGTATATATATATATATATATATATATATATATATTACAGATGCTCCTGATATTAACATGCTCACAGATGTTTTTCTTATGTTGTTTGTTTTTTAGTGAGCTGATACCTGCACAACAGATGAATCCTGCTGTCTTTCAAACTGAGAGCTCTGTACTAACATCAGGTGTTCAACTACACGTATTCTAGTGTAAAAAAAAAGTTCCTTGACAACTGATGATGAGTTTAGAGATATCAGGTATGATTTACTTTGTTCACTTGTTGAACAGAATTCAGAAAACAGTTTTCAGAAACTACATAAAGTCTGTTCACATCTCTGTGGTTAGATCAGGGTGTTCAATTGTGTGTATTTGACCTTCATTACGTATATTTTGTTGATACTGTGTTGTAAATAAAATACAATCTAAAACTCCATTCTTTGAATCTCTCATTGTTTCTACCTGACAGTCACAGTCTCATTGATGGGCCATTAGGGAGGGCTCTTTGTCTCTCAGGTGTGAATTGCTAAATATTCATGGTTCATTGCCACTCCTTCGCATATTCCCTTTCGATCACAAAACATGTCTTAGAAAATTTACATCAATATATTGTTTTCTCTGAACGAGTGAACGAGATGATTTTCACATCATTTTGTTGAAAAAACTCTAGCCTACCACATACAGTTCTCAAAAGTCTTGTGAACTAATGTTCTGAATGTGTTTCATGGCCTTATTTCAGTGACTTAAAAATTTTAGTTTTTCACTAACCACGCATAAACATTGTTTTCTCAAAAACACAAACATGTACATTCATGTTGCTTACATATTATTGTAGCCCAGTTTGTGCTGATTACAGTGTAGGCAGACTTTAGCCATGAATATGTTTTTAAGATACTGAAAAAAGCACAAATGTGAGGGCATGTCAAAACTTCTCCAGGGCCCCAAAACACCCTCAGACTCCAGAGGGTTAAAGAGATCAATCGGAAATGTTAGTAAAACAAAATGACCGTTAATTTTTACATTTTCTGTGGAAGGCAGGATTAAGTGCTTGCTGGAGAAGCGCATGCAGATCAGAGGCGTGCAGAAAAGAAATATACAAAC
Organism: Labeo catla; assembly: GCA_012976165.1. Taxonomy (NCBI): domain Eukaryota; kingdom Metazoa; phylum Chordata; class Actinopteri; order Cypriniformes; family Cyprinidae; genus Labeo; species Labeo catla. Next base: position 46,951 of record VONZ01000865.1, read on the forward strand.
AAAAACATATAAACAAAGTGTTTATGATATGATTTTCTGTTATGCTTAACCTTGGTTTAATTTTAGCTATAAAATTTAAATTATATTATTATTATAATGCAATTTGACCACTTTGATGTCTACACTTTATTAAACGCTTATTTCAGACATGAAATTCTGCAGAAAAGTTTGTTTATGATGAAAAAAATATACATTTCAGCATTTGAATAATCAGAAACATCTGCAAATTTTTAATTAGTTTACATAGATATGACAACTAAAAATAAACTGCAGGAAACGTTCTGGGAAGGTTCTTTTTAGGTTATAAAAATAAAACCTAAAAATAACTTGGAGGGGATGTTAAAATGGCTTTTTGGTTGCTTTTAGTCAGAAAACATAAAGCAAATGACACATACATTGCATTTTTTTTTTTGACATACAGCAAGATAATATAATTTAACTTACCTGGTCTATCACAATTGATGCAAACACCCATCCCTTCTTAAAAGTCTGTGTTAAAAGAGAGCTGTCTGTTGTGCCATTTAATTAAGCCAACTTCTGTAACGTTAGCCTATTTCCAATTTAGGTGTGTTCTCACTTTATTTTTAATTTGTATATACACTGTTTGATTTTTTGGTATTTTTTTTTTACCAACGGAGGCACGAGAGTTCAGCTCTCCCCTGGCCTCCCCCTCCCTTTCTCTATCACTTAGCGGTTGTAATTAAATCAGCAGATTCGCAATAGAAAAGCGGCGCTGTCCAAATTCAGTAACATGTTATGGTATTACAGCTAACAAAAAATACACATTCTGAGACATGAACTGAAATGAATTGAGAATTTTATTAACATTAAATCGTCCTCTCATTTTCTCCTCAAAATTTTGGGGAAGCTGTGCCTCCCCTAGCTGCCACTGATGCTGAAGGTGAGATACAATTCATATTTCTTAATTTAATAACTTGTAAAGTAATTTGAAAACCTTATGTGAGCAGTAATATCACAAACAGCGCAAGTGAATGACTGCACGTTCTCTCTCTCTCTCTTTCACTCTCAAAAGTGGGCAAATGGCTTCCAATCACCACAGTCTGACTATAAGCAAACTGCACAGTTGACACAGGAATTGTTACTTGCACAACAGAATCAGTGTCGCATCATCGCTAAAGATTGTAAACTGCATTTCTTTTTAATTTTTCCCAGTGTTTAACCATTCAGTGCTCGCGCGCTCTGCTGGAGACTGGGTGCTCATGCACACTTGAAGCGTAAACACATAACGCCATGTTCACGTTTGCGCACTCATGCTAACGGATTAAAGTGGTCAAGCTGCACACGGTTGTGGTCTAGTAGTGCGTCCCAGGAGCGGTGTATCTTCAGCAGTGTAGAGATCATTTCCGCACTGTCTGTTCTGCACACGCAGAATTAAAGTGACAGCTTATTGTTTGCGGTAAATATGCTGAAAAAGTATTTACAGTAACAATGTTTGGATTTGAAATCAAAATAATGGATAAATGTGTTTGTGGGAATCAGACTTGTGCTGCTTGTAAGCTATTGTGCAATAATTGCACAATTCTAAAAACAAAAATGCACTGCATGATCAAACATTTATGTGAGATACATATATATATATTTAAAAAGCCAAAAAAATGCTCCCCTCCACCCCTCAAATAAAAAAACTCCCCTCTCCAAAAAATAAAATAAAATCCTGATTTGAGTACACTATAAATAATTCTACATGATTAATAGGAGGCTTTAAAAAGATCAGTATCTGTGATCAGATCGGGAGATACAGCTTCCTGTCATCAGCGATCGGTAATCAGCCTCAAAAATCCTGATCGGAGCACCTCTAGCTCGCATATAAATTAACATAGTCATTTACAGTTTAAACACTACATATTTTGTTAATTTATTTGATTGAAAACCATTTACCTCAGAATCTCCAGCCGACAGTTTGGACTTTTCAGTCCATCAGTAAGATGCTTCACTCCAGAATCCCGCAGGTCATTGTTACTCATGTCCAGCTCTCTCAGGACAGAGTTTGAGGATTGTAAAACTGATGATAAACTCCCACAAGACTGAGCAGTGAGATTACATCCACATAACCTGTTTAAAGAACAAAACAAATAACTATAATGAAAACAAGTAAATTGCCTTCCTTTAGATTTTAAATGTATGTTTCAGTAAATCAATTCTTCATAAAACATCTGTTACAGCAATGCAGAGAAGGAAGAGTGGATTCAATAGCAGCAAGTTTGTATTTATTTAAATTAACAAAGATGTTGTGAGAAGATTAAGTGTCTACAAGAATAAAGCATTGCTAATCAAGACATAATTTTCTTTGACACTGGTAATGCTGCCTACATGAACAAGGCTTTTGTTGCTGCACTTCAGTTATTATAATAAAATTCCTTGCACATAAAATGCATTGCCCACATCATGAACCTCATCGTGACTACAAGGGAGTTCATAGAGTTGGAAATGGAGGTAGGCCTGAATCAAATACAAATCTCTGTATAACATTAATTATAAGTAAAATTATTCCTCACAAACACAGTTCAAAACATAATAGATCAAACTATACCATAGCCTAATTGTATACTTTTTTCTTAATTTTCAGAATTTTAATTACATGTAAATTTGGTGTGAACACTGTATGTTTGGCCTCATTTTGACTCTCACTGTGTATTTTTCACAGATATGTGGCAGATGTTCACTGCCATCGGTGGAACAGTTCATGAGACACTTTACAACACAAATCCTGCTCAGTCTCTAAATACTAAATTTAGATGATCATCATGGTTGATGAAAGCAAGGTCATCCTCCAGCCTCTCAGCATTTTTTAGAGTGGACATCCAGTGAACACCAACATATTCAGTTTTCTGGAAGATCTGCATGCCAATAAGGAGCTTCAGTATAAAGCATGTGCACAGTACTCTGCAAACACTGAACTCCCATTTGCTATTAAAGGGGTCATCGGATGCCCATTTTCCACAAGTTGATATGATTCTTTAGGGTCTTAATGAAAAGTCTATAATATACTTTGGTCAAAAATTCTCAATGGTAGTGTAAAACAACACCCTTTTTACCTTGCCAAAATGCGCTTTGCAAAAATCATCTCATTCTGGCTGAGGCTCCTTTAAATGCAAATGAGCTCTGAGCCCACCCCTCTCTTCTCTGTCTGTGGAATGACGAGCTTGTTTACTTCGGCCGCATTTAGCCATTAAACTTGCTAACTAGCACATTATTAGGGAAGACCATCACAAAGATTCATAAAAAAAACCTGTATACTAACTTCTGCTGTAAGTGAAGCTGGATCACAAATGATTTGTTCGAACATAGACGGATATATGTAGAACGGGAGTCGCAGTCCCTTCACAGACAAACGTAATCCACAGCATCTTCAGCGGCTCAGATGTCGGGAGTAAATGATGACCACTACATCCAGCAACACAACACCTCAGTCGCTCAATTGGAGATATTCTTGTCTAACTTACATCCCTGCTCCAGCATTGAAACAAAGAGGGTGGACTGTGACAGCTGATCTGAGGTAAGACGCTTATGTCAATCAACTATCGTGTGCATTGAGGCATCTGAGAATGGCTCGATTTGAAAAAGGGAATATTATTTTTACAGATTAATTAAAAACCACTGCATGGATTTTCATCATTATATGGTAGATTTGTACATACACTGGCAACACACATTAATGTTCAAACAACATGTAAAAGTGAACTTAGCATCCGATGACCACTTTAAGACTCAGATTCTTGTCACAGTTAGCCAGGCATAAGCAATGCAGGGGATAAACTCAGCAAGTACTCTTCAGGAGGCCACAGTGTTTGAACCTTGTAACACTGCGTTCATGGACCACAATGTGTTACAATGCCATTCCATAATTCAGTGATGTGCCACAAAATTAATCAACTTCTTACTTGGCAATGCAGAGCTTCATCATCTGAAATGGTGGATTTGGATTTGTTCTGGAAAGGCCTACTCGAGAGACTACCTGCATTGAGTAGCTTTGGTAAATGATCCAAAGATGCTGTCTCAAACTCAGTAGATGCTGAAGAAAGCTGGTTTTGTCAAGGTGAAGGAGGTCAACTCCAACCCAAAATCTCAGAGCCTTGATTTTCATGTACTACAACCAATGGCTCATTAGTGGAGTTTTTGAGAGAGAGGTAACTGAGGATGATTCAGTAGATTTTGATCTTATTTGATCAAATACAAAAATGTAATAATATTAGTTTTACATACAAATACAATGGGGCAAAAAAGAATTTAGTCAGCCACCAATTGTGCAAGTTCTCCCACTTAAAAAGATGAGAGAGGCCTGTAATTTTAATAGGTATACCTCAACTATAAGAGACAAAATGAGAAAAAAAAAATCCAGAAAATCACATTGTCTAATTTTTAAAGAATTTATTTGCAAATTATGGTGGAAATTAGCATTTGATCAATAACAAAAGTTCATCTCAATACTTTGACAGAGGTCAAACGTTTTCTGTAAGTCTTCACAAGGTTTTCACACACTGTTGCTGGTATTTTGGCCCATTCCTCCATATAGATCTCCTCTAGAGCAGTGATGTTTTGGGGCTGTCGCTGGGCAACACAGACTTTCAACTCCCTCCAAAGATTTTCTGTGGGGTTGAGATCTGGAGACTGGCTAGGCCACTCCAGGACCTTGAAATGCTTCTTACGAAGCCACTCCTGAAAGACCCAGCCACGTTTAATCTTCAGTGTCCTTGCTGATGGAAGGAGGTTTTCACTCAAAATCTGACGATACATGGCCCCATTCATTCTTTCCTTTACACGGATCAGTCGTCCTGGTCCCTTCGCAGAAAAACAGCCCCAAAGCATGATGTTTCCACCCCCATGCTCCACAGTAGGTATGGTGTTCTTTGGTTGCAACTCAGCATTCTTTCTCCTCCAAACACGACGAGTAGACTTTTTACCAAAAAGTTCTATTTTGGTTTCATCTGACCATATGACATTCTCCCAATCCTCTTCTGGATCATCCAAATGCTCTCTAGCAAACTTCAGACGGGCCTGGACATGTACTGGCTTAAGCAGGGGGACACATCTGGCACTGCAGGATTTGAGTCCCTGGCAGCGTAGTGTGTTACTGATGGTAGCCTTTGTTACTTTGGTCCCAGCTCTCTGCAGGTCATTCACTAGGTCCCCCCGTGTGGTTCTGGGATTTCTGCTCACCGTTCTTGTGATCATTTTGACCCCACAGGGTGAGATCTTGCATGGAGCCCCAGATTGAGGGAGATTATCAGTGGTCTTGTATGTCTTCCATTTTCTAATAATTGTTCCCACAGTTGATTTCTTCACACCAAGCTGCTTACCTATTGCAGATTCAGTCTTCCCAGCCTGGTGCAGGTCTACAATTTTGTTTCTGGTGTCCTTTGACAGCTCTCTGGTTTTGGCCATAGTGGAGTTTGGAGTGTGACTGTTTGAGGTTGTGGACAGGTGTCTTTTATACTGATAACGAGTTCAAAAAGGTGCCATTAATACAGATAACGAGTGGAGGACAGAGGAGCCTCTTACAGAAGAAGTTACAGGTCTGTGAGAGCCAGAAATCTTGCTTGTTTGTAGGTGACCAAATACTTATTTTCCACCATAATTTGCAAATATATTCTTTAAAAATTAGACAATGTGATTTCCTGGATTTTTTTTCCTCATTTTGTCTCCCATAGTTGTGGTATACCTATAATGAAAATTACAGGCCTCTCTCATCTTTTTAAGTGGGAAAACTTGCACAATTGGTGGCTGACTAAATACTTTTTTGCCCCACTGTATTAACATTCGCACAATTTTTAAACACAAAATAAATATTATTACAAAATAAATAGCCTATAAGGCTCTTCCCATGGGCCCCTGGCCCTGGAATGTGATTTCTATTGAGGGGGATCCACTCACCTCAATGCAATTTATAATCTCCAAACACCCCCCACCCCAAACCCTCAGAGAAAATTTTTTATCAAGGGGTTCCAGTTATTTTATGTGATTTCTGTGATTTCTGTGATTACCCCAGCGGCAGGCAACTGGATGACTGGACAGAATGCGGGTAAATAGGGTAACAAGGCACAATACGACTATGACAAGACACGACTTGAATAGACTTGAACGAGAGTGTAAACACACAGACGGAACAGTAACAGAGCACAATAATCTGGCGAAAAGCCCAGGAACGAGCAGAGAGGAGGGTGGGGAAGGACGGGAGGGCGGGTGGATAACGGGTTTGATACACGAGACATGGAAAACCGGGTGTACCCGTCGTAAAAAGTGAGGTAGTCTAAGACGCACAGCCACTGGACTAAGAACCTTGACGATCGAAAAGGGACCAATAAACTTAGGCGCTAGTTTGCGAGACTGAGATATAAGGGGAAGATTACGTGTGGAAAGCCACACTCTCTGGCCACAAACGTAATGAGGGGCTTTAGAGCGGCGACAATTAGCGGCTCGACGGGTGCGTTCACTGGACTTACACAATGTAGCGCGCACGGTCCTCCAGACACGTTGGCAGCGTTTAATAAGGGCTTGGACGGAAGGAAACGGAAACTTCAGACTCTTGGGAGGGGAATAGGGGCGGCTGGTAACCTAGACAACCCTGAAATGGAGATAAACCGGTAGACGATGACGGAAGCGAGTTATAAGCGTATTCCGCCCAACTTAGTTGCTCACACCAAGACGCGGGGTTGCGAGCGGCTAGGGTACGGAGTAAACGCCCGAGAATCTAATTGACGCGTTCAGCCTGCCCATTGGTCTGAGGGTGGAACCCTGATGACAGACTGGCAGTAGCCCCAATCTGTCGACAGAATTCCCTCCAAAACTGAGAAACAAATTGAGGCCCCCTGTCGGAAACCACGTCAGAGGGTAGTCCGTGAATCTTAAAAACATGGTCAAACACGGTTAAGGCAGTCTCTCTCGCGGAGGGGAGTTTCGGGAGGGGAATAAAATGAGCCGCCTTGGAAAATCGATCAACAACCATAAGAATTACAGAATTACCTGCCGAGGGTGGCAATCCTGTAACGAAGTCTAAGGCGATGTGTGACCAAGGACGTGATGGGATAGGGAGGGGACGAAGCTGACCGGCGGGAGGAGCATTGCTAGATTTAGACTGAGCACAGACAGAACATGAAATAACGAAACGGCGTACGTCCTTGACCATAGCTGGCCACCAAAAATGTTGGCGGACAGAGGCCAGGGTCCCCTTTATGCCAGGGTGCGCAGCGAGTCTGGAAGAGTGACTCCAGTGAAGCACAGCGGAGCGTACGGACTTAGGGACGAACAGTCTCCCCACAGGGCACTCTCGAGGAACTGTTACACGAGCAAGAGCCTTCTTTACTTGTCGTAAAATGGTCTCTGAGGAAGGGCCCTCCTCTGAAGAACCGAACTGACGAGAGAGCGCGTCTGGCTTAGTGTTCTTCGTGCCGGGTCTATAGGAGATAGTAAAGTCGAACCGTCTGAAGAACAGAGCCCTATGTGCCTGCCTAGCGTTTAATCTCTTGGCCGAATGGATGTAGGCTAAATTACGATGATCAGTCCAGACCACGAATGGAAGAGCAGCCCCTTCTAACCATTGTCGCCACTCGCCAAGTGGCAATCGAATAGCAAGCAGTTCACGGTTGCCGACGTCATAGTTTCGTTCCGCTGGCGAGAGACGGCGAGAGAAAAATGCGCATGGGTGAACACGGTCATCCTGGTGTGAGCGCTGCGAAAGCACCGCTCCAACACCAACATTAGACGCGTCCACCTCCACTATGAATTGTCTAGAAGTGTCGGGAGTGATTAGATTAGGAGCGGAAGTAAATAATCTCTTAAGCTGATCAAAAGCCTCTTGAGCAGCTTCCGACCACATGAAGCGAGACTTGGTCGAAGTGAAATTACGAATAAAGCGGCGATAAAAATTTGCGAATTCCAGGAATCTTTGGAGAGCTGTGCGAGAATCTGGGACTGGCCAATCAGAAACAGCACACACCTTAGCCAGATCCATACTGACGCCATCGGCCCAGGAACGAGCAGAGAGAAATAGGCAGGGAAATCAGCGCAAAGAAGAAACAGGTGCCGTCCCAATCAGTGCGAGCGCTGATTGCGATAGCGAGCAGCTGAGACTAGGCAAGACAAAGAAAAGAACGGACAACTAGAATCAAACCCGGCTCATGACAGATAAGTACTAATAAACAGCCAGTTTGTTATTAATAGGCATGCTAATAAGCGATAATTTGTTAGAATAGTGAGAATTGGTTCCTATAATAAAGTGTTACCATTAACTGTTTGTTATTTTGATTATTTTTTTAATTCATTGTTTTATAATTAATGCACTGTTTGCACATTTAACTGTTTTTACATCTTATATTAAATAGTTTATTTATTCTAACTTATTATATTTTAATTTGTTAAAAAAGCACATGTTAAAATCATATATGTGGTCAAGTTTTTAAAGTGGAGTGACTGTTTTTATTGTTACTTACTGAGCTAATCTAGATTCTTTAACCACAGGTAACAAATACTGAAGAACTTCATCTGTTGTATGTTGTTTTCCAATAAAGTGTTTTAGATCAAAAACATCCATCTTCTGCTCTGATGTCAGCAACACATAAACCAGAGCTGACCACTGTGAAGACAAGAGTTTGGTTTCTCTTATTTTTCCAGATTTCAGATAACGCTGGATCTCCTGAATCAGTGAATTATCACCCAGTTCATTCAGACAGTAAAACAGATTGATGGATTTCTCTGGCGAGCAATTATCCTTGATCTTCTCTTTAATGTAATTAGCTGTTTCCTCTTTGTTGTAGGAGCTGCTTCCTGTTTGTGTCAGTAGTTTTTGTAAGAGAGTGTGATTGGACTCCACTGAGAGACCCAGAAAGAAACGCAGGAAAAGATCCAGGTGTCCATTTTTACTCTGTAAAGCCTCATTCACAGCTTTCTGATGCAGATCAGATAATGAATTATATTTCTTCTGGTTAAAAATCTTAGACCACCAACTTTGTTTGGTTTGGTCAAACACATTGATGGTGTTAATTGTAAAAGAGAGGTGTGCATACAGAGCTGCTAGATGTTCCTGAAGGCTCAAATGAACAAAGCAGAAGACTTTTTCCTGATACAAGCCCAACTCCTCTCTGAAGATCTGAGTGCACAATCCTGAGTACACTGATGCTTCTGTCACATCAATGTCACACTCTCTCAGGTCTTCATCATAGAAGTTCAAATTGCCTTTCACAAGCTGATGAAAAGCCAGTTTCCCCAGTTTGAGAATCATGTCTTTATCATTCACTTTCTTCTCGTAGTCCTTCTCATGTTTGATGTTGGTCTGGATGATCAGGAAGTGTGTGTACATTTGAGTGAGAGTCTTGGGAATCTCTCCACTCTCTGCTTGACTCAACATCTTCTCTAGAACAGTGGCTGAAATCCAGCAGAAGACTGGGATGTGGCACATGATGAAGAGGCTCCTTGATGACTTCAGGTGTGAGATGATTCTGTTGGCCAGACTCTGATCACTGATTCTCTTCCTGAAGTATTCCTCCTTCTGTGGCTCATCAAAGCCTCGTACCTCTGTCACTCGATGGACACACTCAGAGGGAATGAGATCAGCTGCTGCTGGTCTGGAGGTGATCCAGATGAGAGCAGAGGGAAGCAGATTCCCCACAATGAGGTTCATCAGCAGCACATCCATGGAGGCTGATTCAGATATATTACACAGTTTCACTTCATTCATAAAGTCCAGAGACAAATGACACTCATCCAGACCATCAAAGATGAACAACACTTTACATTCATCACTGGATATTTCCACTTCTTTTGTTTTGGGGAAAAAGAAATAAAGAAGATCTAAAAGACTGAGTTTTTTGCCCTTCATCAAATTGATTTCTCTGAAAGGAAGTGGAAATATGAGCTGGATGTCCTGATTTTCTTTCCCTTCAGCCCAGTCCAGGATGAACTTCTGCACAGAGACTGTTTTTCCAATGCCAGGGACTCCCTTTGTCAGCACAGCTCTGATGGGTTTGTCTTGTCCAGGTAAAGGTCTAAAGATGTCATTGCATTTAATGGCTGTATCCTCTGTTTCTGCTCTCCTGGATTGTGTCTCAATCTGTCTCACCTCATGCTCATTATTGATCTCTCCACTCTCACTCTCTGTGATGTAGAGCTCTGTGTAGATCTCATTCAGCAGTGTTGGGTTTCCCTGCATCGCTGTTCCCTCATACAGACACTCAAGCTTCTTCATCAGATTTGATCTAAATGTGTTGAGGACTTCATGGCTGTAAAATAAAAAATAAAATAAAAAATGAATAAGCATAATGCTTTGTCGGCATTACTCGGTCACTCTGTCAGTTTAAATCTAGATTAAAGACCTATCTCTTTAACCTGGCCTACACATAACACATCAACAAATTTCTATAATTCAAATCCTAGGCTGCATTAATTAGGTCAACCGGAACCGGGAACACTTCCCATAACACCTGATGTACTCAGTGCATCATAAGAATGGCATCTACTCTAATATTATTCTGTTTCTTTCTTATTCTGAGGTCACCTTAACCACCAGATGGTCAATGCAGTCTCCCTGATCTAGTCTGTACCCAGCCCAGATGGTGGGTCAGCACCAGGAGACGACCTCTACAGCACTGAATGTCAGCGGAGACCACATCAACTATATGAGCCCCAGAGACGAATCCCCAGTGAAGACCTCGTCACCTAGACGGCCGTCGGCTCAAGACCACGGGAACCAGATGAGTCCTCTGCGTTTGGCCAGAGGAGAACTGGCCCCCCGACTGAGCATGGTTTCTCCCAAGGTTTTTTTCTCCATTCTGTCATGGATGGAGTTTTGGTTCCTTGCCGCTGTCGCCTCTGGCTTGCTTAGCTAGGGACACTTATTTTTCAAACATATACTATTTGAACTGAACTGAGCTGGATGATGACATCATTGAATTCAATGATGAACTGCCTTTACCTGAAAATTGAGTGTTTACTGTTGCCCTTTTGCATTATTGATGATTTCTTATTTAATACTGTACAGCCACTTTGTCACAATTCTGTATTGTTAAAAGCAGTATATAAATAAAGGTGACTTGGCTTGACTTTGTATATTCTGTTTCACATCTTCAAATCATATGTCTTATAGAAATGTTATACCTGAGAGCAGACTGCGTATCTCCACTATTAATATCTAATGGCTGAATCACAGATGCGTCACTCTTCATAGACACACAGCTGGACTCTGGTTCTGATCTCTTCTGTTGAACTGGACTAAAACAGAGAGATTCAAGTTAATTATTTAAATTACTGTATGTTACAAATCATCTATTCATTTATTATCAAATTCATTTAAAAAGCACTTTTTAATCATTTCATACACTGTATTTATACAAAAATTGTGAGCTGAACTTTGATATTATATGATAATATAAAATGTAATGCTATAGTAATATATATATGTTATACCTGAGACCAGACTGTGAATCTCCACTCAGATTTATTGGTAGATGCATAGACCCGTCACTCTTCATAGACACACAGCTGGGCTTTTGTACTGATCTCTTCTGATGAACTAAGCTAAAACATAATAGATTTAATCCTTTGTCATAAGAATAATATTAATATAATACAAGACCAAATAGAAGACATGATTTAAAAAAAAGAAAAACTTTTAGCTTCATTTCTATGTAAGACAAACGTCTCGGTTACGTATGGTAACCCTCGTTCCCTGATGGAAGGAACAGAGACGTTGTGTCGAGTAGTGTACGACACTAGGGGTCGCTCTTGAGAGCCCAAACACCTCTGACAGTTTTGAGAAAGGCCAATGAAAATTGGGTGTGCAGATTTGCATAGCTGGCCACGCCCCGGACATCCGGGTATAATAGGGCAGCGTGTGCATCTGCTCACTCGTTCTGATCTGAGGAGCCGAGCGTCTCAGCTCACTCAGAGGCGGACCAGAGATGTGGCATGGGAGACACAACGTCTCCGTTCCCTCCATCAGGGAACGAGGGTTACCATACGTAACCGAGACGTTCCCTATCTGTCGTACACTCCGAGTTGTGTCGAGTAGTGTACGACACTAGGGGTCCCCGTAAAAACACGCCACATGTCAGGCCGCGTCACAAGTGATAAGCGCAAGTGTAACAGGGCAACGTGTTAACGTAAGTGCAGCTCACCTCGTCGTGACCATCCAACGTCCAAGACTGACCTGTTACAGCAGTGTCCCGCAGCCGGGCCTTCCTCAGTGGAGCGGCTGAGTGTCTCGAGAACGTTGGGGAAGTGCCGGTTTCCCGAAGGAAAAGGCACTACAGAGTTCACAACCTGCCCAAGAAGGGGGGGTATAAAGTGATATCATTAAATATGGGACCTGAGGTGGGTCTCACACCCGGGCAGACAACCTGACTCAGGCCCTAGAGACAAACCTGTCTTCAGGGGAAAACACCGCACCACAGGAGTTATAGGTGGAGAATACACACATGGGGCCACTACATGAGGAGCCACTACATATGGGGCACAAATCCAACCAAGAGTTAGAGAAGTAACCATACCTTGCGTTGAGATTTAGTAACGAGTTCCTCCGCCAAACTCTGCTACGTCAGGAGTGCCAATGATGGAATGGTGCCCAGGGTTCGCGTTCAGGAAACCTACTGAGACTCAACAAAGCGTAATCACCGTTAGGGGGAAGCGCTTCAGGCAAGCTCTACACCAGCCAGTGTGCTGAGTCAAGAATTTGTGTTCAAGACTCTAGCTGACACTGGCTGCAGGCGCAAATTATAAAATCTGGCAATGTGTTAGGTGTAGCCCAACCTGCAGCTCTACAGATGTCTGTTAATGAGGTCCCATTGCAAGGGCTGCCGAGGCAGCAACGCCCCTAGTCGAATAGGCTCTTACCTCCAGAGGGCAGGGTAGGCCTCTGGCCCGGTAGGCCATCCGGATCGCGTTTACTAGCCAGTGGGAGATCCTCTGCTTGGAGACAGCTTTCCCCTTCTGCTGTCCTCCATAACAGACAAGAGCTGTTCCGAACGTCCGAAGGGCTGAGTTTGTTTCATGTAGATGCGCAGGGCACGGACTGGGCATAACATAGGTCAGGCTGGGGTCATCTTCCTGAGAAGAAATAGCTTGCAAGGTCACTACCTGATCTCTGAAGGGAGTGGTGGGGACCTTGGGCACGTATCCAGGCCGGGGTCTCAAGACAACGTGAGAATCCGCTGGTCCGAATTCCAGGCACGAACTGTTCACGGAGAGGGCTAGGAGGTCTCCCACTCTTTGATGGAAGTGAGTGCAGTCAAAAGAGCCGTCTTTAAGGAGAGAGAGCATCGAGTTCGACTGACTGAAAGGGCTCAAATGGATCTTATGGGATTAGATGGGATTAGATGCGGCCGAAGAGGGTTCAGTCTCCGAGCTCCTTTCAGAAACCTGATACCAAATCGTGTTTCCCCACCGATCTGCCGCCCACCAGGTCATGGTTAGCTGATATGGCTGCGACATGAACCCCGAGTGTTGATGCAGATAGGTGCCTGTTCAGGCCCTCTTGGAGAAAGGATAACACTGATTCGATACCACAACTCCGTGGGTCCCTCCCGTGGGAAGAACACCAGTTCTCAAGATGCGCCACTTTAAGTCATACAACCGTCAGGAAGAGGGAGCTCTTGCCTGTAGAAGTGTGTTTACCACTGAAGGCGAAAGGTCTCTGAAGTCCCCCTGGTCACATCTAGGGACCATAGGTGGAGGTTCCAAAGATTGGGGCACGGGTGCCAGAATGTGCCGTTCCCCTGAGAAAGGAGGTCCTCCCTCAGAGGAATGCGCCAGGGAGGGGCTGATGCCAGGAGCACCAGGTCTGAGAACCAGGTTCTGTTGGGCCAGAAGGGGGCCACCAAGAGAATCTGTTCCCTATCCTCCCTGACTTTGCACAAAGTTTGTGTGATGAGGCTCACTGAAGGAAACTCATACTTGAGCCAGCCCTTCGGTCAACTGTGTGCCAGTGCGTCTAACCCGAGGGGGGCCTCGGTCAGACCGTACCACAACTGGCAGTGGGTGGATTCCGGTGAGGCAAAGACATCTATCTCGGCCTGGCCGAATCGATCCCAATCAGTTGGACTGACTGGGTGTGGAGCCTCCACTCGCCTCCGAGCAAAACCTGTCGTGACAGGGAATCGACTATACGATTGGTTTCGCCCGGAATGTGAGTGGCACGTAGAGACTTGAGTCTGTGTTGACTCCAGAACAGGAGATGGCGGGCTAGTTGTGACATGCGAAAGGAGCGTACACCGCCCTGGTGGTTGATGTAGGCCACAGTCGCAGTGTTGTCGGACCTGACCAACACATGCTTGCCCCGAATCATAGGCCGGAACCTCCTCAGAGCTAGAAGCACTGCCAACAACTCCAGACAATTTATGTGCCAGAACAGTCGGGGGCCTGTCCAGACCCCGGAAGCTGCCTGCCCGTTGCAGGTGGCACCCCAGCCTATATTGGAAGCATCTGTGGTGACAACGATGCGTCTGGACACTTGTTCCAAGGGGACACCTGACCGTAGGAACACAATGTCTGTCCAAGGGCTGAGTGTCTGGCGACACGATGGTGTGATGTTCACACAGGATGTGCCCTGATGCCACGCCCACCTGGGGACTCGAGTATGAAGCCAGTGCTGCAGCGGTCTCATGTGCATCAAACCCAACGGCGTGACTACGGCTGAGGATGCCATGTGCCCTAGGAGCCTCTGAACCTGTTTTAGGGGGACCGCTGACCGCATCTGAGTGTTGCCACACACCTCAGAACTGACTGTGCACGCTCTGGGGAGAGACGCGCAGACATACTAACCGAGTCCAGCTCTACACCGAGAAAAGAGATCCTCTGTGCCGGGGAGAGTTTGCTCTTTTCCCAGTTGACCCGAAGTCCCAACTGGGCCAATGGTTGAGAACCATGTCCCTGTGTACGCAACCCATATCCCACGAGTGAGCTAGGAATAGCCAGTCGTCAAGATAATTGAGAATGCGGATGCCCACTTCCCTGAGGGGGGCAAGGGCAGCCCCAGCTACCTTCGTAAAGGCGCAGGGCGGCAGGGGGAACCTTGTACTGATGAGCCCGATCTCGAAGACAGAGTCTTGGAGGATCAAGACATGACAGTACGTGTCGCTCAGGTCCAATGCCATCAACCAATCTTAAGCCCTGACACACAAGGGATGTGTGTTCAAGGGCTAAGGTTTGAACGGGAGCTTGAGAAAGGGCCCGATTCAAAAACCTCTGTTTTAAGATTGGTATGAGTCAACCACCCATCTTGGTACAGTGAAATAGGGGTCGGCAAACCCCTTCCTTCATTTTGGCTGAGGGGATAGGATCTATCGCACCCTTCCCAGGGGGGCTGCGATCTCCGCTTAAGGGACCATAGCATTCTTGCCCTGAGTCGATTTAAGAGAATGCCGTAGACCTTAGCGGATGCCTTGCAACCTGAGTTGCATAGCCAAGTCAGGTAGTTCTGAGAAGCTTAAGGAAACTATACCCGACGTACCTGGAATGGGGATGTCGTGGCTGAACAAGGCAGAGAACGCCATGCTTGGAGATGAAGCCCCAAGAGCGCGGTGTGTCTTTGCCAATATGCAGAGTTTGTGCCGAATCCATCTCTCATCCCCGGGTCGAGAGTGGATCTGGACGGGTCAGTTAGCCTGCCTGCTCTGGATTGTTTGTCAGAAGAAAAACTAGAAGCCTAACGAGGGTTCTAGCAAGCTTACTGACAAGCTTGTGTTGCCACCTTCCCACAAGATCTCTGACCGCTGGGCGGTCAGGCCGGAGGCCCGGCTGTCGCGGGGCCTCAGGAGTTCTATAGGGGACCGTCCGTGGCGACAAACAGACAGGAGTAGTCGGGGGTAGAGGGCCGGAGCCCTGACCCGCGGCTCTGTCTGCTCCTACCGTGAAGGACTGTCGCTGCAAATTCTAATTTCCCGCATTTCTGACAGGTGCAGCCACAGGTGGCGTTCCTGGACCAACAAGTAGACATCGCCCTTCCTAGAGTGTGCGCCACGACTCACAGCTCTAGGTTGGAACCACCCTCGTACTGAGCTCGCAACGCCACGGCCAGAGGATGGCCGTGGTATGTAAGGCGGACGCAGCTTGTCCAGAAGCCGTGTAAGCCTTGCCCGGAAGAACTTACAGGCCCTGAACGGGAGTTCTGGGAGGAATCCCACAAGCGGCGATTAGCAGGGAGTACACTGCAATCGCCCCCTCCGCCCGGGGGAACCTCTGAAACCCCCTCGCTGGACCCCCATCGAGAGTGGTTAAGGAGGAGAATTTGGTTTATCGCGTTCTGACCATTTTTTTTTTTTTTTAAATGGGCTTTCCGCGATTTCACCGACTTCTTGTGCACTTCCGGGAAACAGACACTGGAAACGAGCGTACAGGTCGTTACCCAGATGTCTATTAATCAACCCTCTTCTTGGCTGCCCGTTTCAGGCACGTCCGCCATTTTAGCGTCCACCTCAAACTGAGAATCAGTCCCCCGTAGAGGCTTGCTCAGCTGAAGTTTCTGCTTTCAAATAGGTCACGCCCTTCCTTAGCGATGCTGCCGCTAACCATTTCCGCCCAATTAGAAGTTCTGAATAAGAAAGTCAGCTGTACTGAGACAGACTAACAAACTTGTCCGGAAACTCAATCGAGGGACGCACGAAGCAAGGGGTTTGCGGGGTTTTCACCCGGCAAAACCTTCCTTGCTTTGTTATGCTCGTCACCAACGCACATCACAACGGCCTCGTACCCGGAAGTAGAAGGACCAGAGCATGTAGCAGTCGGGAACGTAAGCATACGGCTCATGCGCCCGGGTCATGTTTTCGCCGGCAAAACATGAATCAACAACAAGCGCTGCATCGGCGTGAGAATCTCAACACTGAATACAACGGTCGTGTTGATCGTTTGGATCGAGGGACGCGAGGAGCGAGAGGTTTGCGGGGTTTTCACCCGGCAGAGCCTTCCCTGCTTCCTAATGCTCGTTACCGACGCACATCGCAACGGCCTCGTACCCGAAAGTAGAAGGACCGGAGCGGGAAGCAGTCGGAGTGAGCCGCGGCTTCACGTAAAGCACGCGGCTGACGAGCAAGCGCGTCCATGATCGAGCTCTCGCAAGCAAAACATGAGTCAACAACAAGCGCTGCATCAGCGTGAGCATAACTCAACACTGAACACAACGGTCATGTCGATCGTTTGGGAAGGTAAGCCGCAACCAGGATGACACGGAGGGAAAGATATGTTAACCAACACACAATCCTACCGTGCCAGCTCTATCAGAGAAATCACTCTTTTAGAAGGAAGATTGCTCTTCAAGATCGCCGTCGACGCACCCAGGGGACTCTCACAACACAGGCTGTGCTAGAGAGGGAGAGACCGCTGTCTGTGCTGCAGATCCAACGACGAGAGAGGTGAATGTTGCTGCATCTCACGCAGAGACGCTGCATTCGGCTCCGAAGAACAGAACGAGTGAGCAGATGCACACGCTGCCCTATTATACCCGGATGTCCGGGGCGTGGCCAGCTATGCAAATCTGCACACCCAATTTTCATTGGCCTTTCTCAAAACTGTCAGAGGTGTTTGGGCTCTCAAGAGCGACCCCTAGTGTCGTACACTACTCGACACAACTCGGAGTGTACGACAGATAGGGAACTTTGTGTTACTAAAAGTACCTGCATCCTGGAATTACATCTTCATCTCCAGATGTTTGTGTTTCATCCATGATGGATCTGAACAGTTTGATCTTCACCACTGACTGAAGATGGAAGTGACAAACAACCATAAAAACTACAGTAAGTAAGCAATTTTAATGATGGTCAATAGGTAATGGTTTAACAACATAGACTTTACAATGACAGACACTGATGGACTTGTTTGTTGTTTAAAGTGCATATTCCAAGTTAGCGACCCCAGTGAGTTGATGTATAGAAAAATAATGTAGAAACTAGATTTTCTTGAAACTATACTTTAAAATATGATATTAAGGCTTCTGGAGTTGTTTTGTGAGAGAATTTTAGTTCCGCATCTGAAAACCACCAAAACCGGAAGTGACGTAACGAGAGGGAGTGCGGTCAATGTAAACAATAGAAAAACAATGGATCGCAATGATCGTTCGGACGCGGAGGAAATTTTAAATGTTTATTTACACTCGTATGACGGACCACACATACAATTATGAGTCTGCTATGTGGCTAAAACAACAGGGGCAGCCCAGGATTAGACAGAACAACGGTCAGATGAGACGAATTGGGTTGTGGTGTGAGGAGAACAGGGAAAATGTTTTGGTGAGAGACTAGTGTTAGCTTAGATATAACGTTACACACGTTAGCAAACGATATGTAATCAGGCTAAAGCAAAGCTAATATTAGTCATCTACGAGTATTGATACTACGTACCCATAACAGAAACTACCCAGCAAACACAGAAGGTTCCCCTATGGTTCCTGTTTGGTTATTTTTTTGGGAACCAAATGAGAACATTCTATGAACGTTCCCTGTAGGTTCTCTATTTAATAACCTACAGGGAATGTTCCCTGCAGGTTATTTTTTGGTTTAATTTTATAACCTAAAAAGAACCTTCCCAGAACGTTCCCTGCAGGTAATTTTTAGGTTTTATTTTTATAACCTACAGAGAACATTCCCGGAACGTTCCCTGCAGGTTATTTTTAGATTGCATTTTTACAACCTACAGGGGACATTCCCAGAACGTTCCCTGCAGGTTATTTTTTGGTTTAATTTTATAACCTAAAAACAACCTTCCCAGAACGTTCCCTGCAGGTTGTTTTTAAGTTTTATTATTATAACCTAAAAAGAACCTTCCCAGAACGTTCCCTGCAGGTTATTTTTAGTTGTCATATCCCTGTAAACTAATAAAAACTTGGCAGATCTTTCTGATCATTCTAATGCTGAAATGTATACTTTTTCATCATAAACTATTTTTTGCAGAATTTCATGTCTGAAATAAGCGTTTAATAAAGTGTTGACATCAAAGTGGTCAAATCGCATTATAATTATAATATAATTCAAATTTTATAGCTAAAATTAAGCCAAGGTTAAGCGTAGTCAGAAAATCATATCATTAACACTGGGTTTGTTTGTATATTTCTTTTCTGCACGCCTCTGATCTGCACGCGCTTCTCTAGCACGCGCTCAATCCTGCCTTCCACAGAAAGCCACGCACTTGCGTAATTTAAAAATTAACGGTCATTTCGTTTTACTGACTGACTAACATTCACTGATTGATCTCTTTAATGAATAATTACTTATAATTAATATATATACGAGAGTAAATATTGTGATTTCAGGGAAATTTGACACGTCTAACTGAAGAGAACATGATGTTAAGGGAGAAGTTTTTGTGTACTGACCAAAAGAGAGAAGCACATCATCGTTAATTCAGTGGTAAGAAACAAATGTAATATTATTGTAAGTAAAGTCAAATAAATGTTATTCGTTTTCAATGTCTGTAAAAATAAAATTCACATTTTTAAAATCCAATATTTTGTTGAAGTCAGTTTTATTTGGTGCTTTAATAAACAAAATCTGGGTTATGGTACTTCTAATCTTATATATTAATGAATAAAACAAATCTAGCATATTAAAGGATAATTTAATGTCATTTAATGCGTCTTATGATGGCTACATGTGCTCTAAATATCTGTAAGGATTAAACAATAGTTTAAAACAAGACATGGTTTGTAGTAGTGATTATTGAGGTCCACATCCGTCCGTCTTCCATGCTGCTTACTACGGGACGCAGGAGTGCTGACATACGGCAGCGGTATCGGAGTGAAGAGGTTAGGAGAACGTTCTGGGAACCTTCAGAGAACTTTCAGGGAACCTTCTAGGAACATAAATAGAACGTTCCCTATTGGTTAGCCAGGAAAGTTTTCTTAACGTAAATAGAACGTTCCCTGTAGGTTAGGGGAACGTTCTGGAAACCTACAGGGAACACTCCCGATAGGTACCCAGAACGTTCCCCTAACCTACAGGGAACGTTCTATTTACGTTAAGAAAACTTTCCTGGCTAACCAATAGGGAACGTTCTGGGAACCAAAAATTGTTAGCTGGGTAATAATCGTTAATCAAGCGTGTCAAACTCCTTAATATCCGACACCAACGTTGATATACCGGTTTCTCGTCAACGCAGGAAAGAGAGAGAGGGAGATAAACACGTTTGTGTTTCATTATATTCTTGTGTGGGAAACCCTCACCTTCATATGTTGTGTCAGTCATTAGTAGACAGTTTACAGAGGAAGAATGACTTTATAAAGGTTTTGAATGGCCCCATTTTGGTGACAATCAATAAACAATCATCACATTCGCAAATTGTCTTACTGTATAAAAACCTGTTTATGAAGTTTACATCACATATATATCAAGCAGATCTGCATTTATGGTTAATTCAATTCAGTTTTATTTATACAGCACTAAATCATAAATATTGTTCCATAGCACTGTTAATACCTAACTCAGAACACAACATTGCAACTGTTAATACACACACACACACACACACACACACACGTTTGTTTTTGTGAATTGTGGGGATCTCAATAGACTTCTATAGATTTTATACTGACCAAACGATATTGTCTATCCCCTAACCCAAAACCTACCCCTCACAGAAAACATGTTTGCATCGTTACACTTTCAGATAAAAAAAAGGGGACCAATGTCAAAAATTTCAGGTTTTACTATCCTTGTGGGTCCCCACAATGTAGCAAGAACAAGCACACACACACACACACACACATACATATATATATATATATATATATATATGTAACAAATGTAGATGTACCAAACGTATACTACTGAAACAAAAATATACCATCTGACCCATTTAAAAACATTTAACAATCTTTCAGTGTGGGTATCACACTAATGTGTTGTTAACATGTTAAATTGTGAATGCTGTGCAAGATACACGCCAACAGCTTCATCTTGTTGATCCTCTGGAGGGATCTGGAACAGGGAGCAGGTGTAGTGGAAGACAAGACAGTGCTGCATTCTCATAGAGCCTTTGGTGACCTGCAGTATCCCACTATCATTCATTGCTGACCATGCTTTTCCACTTGGCCTCTATCACATCTGCATCTCCAATAGGAGTGGAAGCTGCAGTCCAGTAGAGGTGGTTAATAACAGCTGGATCCACTGCTTCAGATCAGACCCGATGAAGGCGCTATGTGCACCTAACGAACCGCACCAGCTCTGAGCCTCAATTGGTTCTTGCTTCGGCATCCCATGTTGAACTCCATCATATTGCCGGGACAATAATACTCCGGTGTAAACTGAACGCTACACACCACCGCGTTTTTCTAAGCAAATGCATTAGTGAAGGCCCGTCTCTTCAGCTGCACAAACACACGCAGGCACGGAAGATAGCGCCGTCCTTTTTCTTGTTAGAAAACCCGTGGACTTGATGTCCTGACAGGTTGGAGTTTGGGCAACCTCCAAAAACACAATAATTTACCATGACGATAATTAATTGAAATAAAGAAGTAACTACAGAAAACACACTGACTCAAGACCGCTCCTAGTGAAAACCAATAGACCACGGCAAACGACTCCCTCTTGTGACGTCATATGACGCGATGTTAAAAAAAAAAAAAGCGCTTTTTGAGAACTGTCAAGGAAATCGTCACTTTTCTTCTAAATTTGTGCCCTTGCATCTTGTAAAACATTTTCAAATCCTGCATTAACGATTCATATGGTATTTTCATACAAGGATATATGTTTATTTGGAAAACATTTTTAACCTGGAATATGCACTTTAAAAGGTTAGTTGGTCAGTTTGAATAGATCAGATGACACTACTGTACTGAATACATGAGAATAATTCTTCTCCATGTATTTTACACAATTTTATTTCATGGGCAAATGTTTTATGCTTATTTGGATATTTTATTCTAAAACAGGACAATGACACTACTTGATTTTTCGTATATATAATGTGACATTTACAGTGCACAGCTTGTATTTATGTGACACATCAAGTTCAGCATAAATTCTGACACTGCTATATTACAGTCCTTTCAATAGAAGAGATGTAGTCCTACACTTCTTGTTACATGTCAGCTTGATCAATGAGTCATAAACACATTTTAAATATATACAAAAAAAAATTGCTTTATGCAAATTAAATTTCCCTTTGAAATTTATAGTGTCACAAATTAAGAAAAAATCCAGTATTACAGTCTAAAAACAGTGTCATGGCTTTATTTATTAATAAATGTAGAAGTGAATCTGGCTCAAAAGAAAGCATTAATAATATATGAAATTCATTTATTATATTTCATATTACTTATAGTGTAAGTGTAACACAATCAGTGTAACAACCTTATTACAGCTTTTAAAAAAAAAACTATGGGGTAGGTTGTGACAACAGGAGGCTACTTTCATTTACACTGATCATTATATCAGTTATATAGAATATCAGAGTGAAACATCTTACAATATTATAATCTCTGTTTGTCCATATTTAATCACATTGCTTGAGTGTTTCTTGATTAAGTTAGTATTTTCTGCTTACTTACATGAATAAGGAAGTGCCTTTGTTCTCCACAGCTGAAGACTTGTTTTGTTCAAAATGTTTGGCTACTGGACAAGTTCTCCAAATGTCTTTGGTCTCCCATTATGTACATGTAACTTCCCACACAAGCAAATAAAAAAGCTTAATGATCAGTTTTTCTAAATGTAGAAAAAAATCTTAAAATCTTATGACCAGGTGTAAACGTTGTTTAAACGCATGTTTAACAATCTGCTTTCACTTTCATTTAGTCACCAAGGTTGTAAAACCTGTTTGGAGCAAGGAAAAAACAAACAAACAAAAAAAACAACAACTCATGATAGTTTTTAAAGTCTGGATGTGGTAGTGACTAAACACTGTTTTGATTAAATTTTTGGTAACACTGGTTCAGGAGGAGTTCAGCTCAAATCCTGATCAAACTCACCTACCTGTGATTTTCTAATGATCCTGAAGACTGTGATGAGTTTGCTAAGGTGTGTTTGTTCAGCGTTGGAGCTAAACTCTGCAGGACACTGGCCCTCCAGGACAAGATTTGAGGAACCTGCTGTATAATAAAAATAATCAAATATAATTGATTTAAAAGGGTTTTGTTAATGATTAATTAAAAATTTACTAAACATCAATATACATTTGTAGATTATTAATAAGTGATGTTTTACATCCCACAAGTGTTTATCTTAAATAGTTTATGTAAATCATGAAATGATCATCAGTAACAATCGGTAAATGATTAATAAGCAAATATTATTTTCATAAATTTAGTAAGTATTATTCTTAAATATTTGTTGGTCAAACAGTCATAATGTTATGTTGCTTGAACATAATTTTGTGAAGCTTTTCGATGTTAAAAATGGATTAAAACAGAACAGAAAACACGGTGTTCTTCATATTTTGTTGGCAACAAACTCTATAAGATCTGTAGTAAGGTCTGTAGCTTGGATGTTATTTTTGACTCACACAATTGCGAGTCCATAAGTCTGTTCTGCTGTGTTAAAGTTTATGTTGTTTTGAATCAATTTCAACATTGAAGACCTTCACAAAAAATGTTAGAGTAACATGATGTTCTGTAACTGTAATAAATTAATGTCTACAGTTGAAACATGTAAACCTGGGTTCTCCGCTAGCATTTAAGAAAAGAAACTTTGGTGCTTTCAACAAAGCTTGGCAGAGCTGCAAAAACAGATGTCACTGATGTCAGACAAAATTAAACAGTTTCTTCATAATAATTAAGAAAAATCCTAATATAATGAGATCTGTGCTGTTCCAAAGGTATGTAGAAACATTTGTTCATTTGTTGAGTCATGTTCAGCAGTCAGGTGAAACAGCACCTTCTTGACTGGATGAAAGTGTAGAGGATTTTGAACACAAGCAGAAAAGCTGTGCTTCCCTCCTCAAAAAAGCGACCAATATAGCATAACAAGTACTGCCAATTTTTATACAAACTACACTTGAATTCCTCTTATTTGAATGGTGGTCTACCTGGGAATGAAGAATCACACCATTGACAAACACTGTATCATAATAGTCTACAAACAGTTTTTCTACCTGATCACCAAAATTATGCAATGCAATGTAGTCGTAATGTGCCATTATTTTACTCTTGGGTGTCCAAAGGCTGTAACGTCTTCGCCATGTTGGATGTCCTCAATGCCACCATCACTTGATTCTTCTAGGTAGTCAGGGTTTTACTTAAAAATATCAGTTTAAACCTGAAAGGCATTGCATCCTTACCTGCACAATGACTTCCACTTTAGGATGCTTGAACCATGAGGTAAAGTTGATTTCTTTACAACTTGTTGCTGAAAGTCAAAGTAAACAAATCAATTCTCAAACGTAAAAGACAAGAAGTCCTGCCATGACACTACACATAAGTTCATATGAAATCAACTGTTTTTTTTTTTTTGTTTTGTTTTGTTTTTTTCTACAGTACTCTTACAAATTTTAGGAAAAATATATACATATACAAAGTATACTTTATACTTACACAAACACACTGTCTGTATAACACACATTCTCCTTACCTGCAAGGATCCATCAGGTGCATCCAGATCATATTGTTTTTTATAACATCTGCAAAAACCTAAATATAAATAAAAACGTATACAGATCCTTTACATGTTATAAAGAAATTATGGAGCTAAAGAGTTTATATTGTGAGCAAAAAAAAAAAAAAAAGTGTTGTGTAATTTTGAAAAAATACAAATGTACAAAATATTATATATTCTTAGAAATAAGTCAGAGTTTTGATAATATAACTCTGATGATTTGTGTTTTGGGGAAAGAACCACATCACTTCACATTGACAGGCTACAGCAACTTCTGTACAGTGCAGCATCAACATTCTCAAAAAGGACATTAATTTATATCACTTTTTTTGTCTCAGGCTGTTTTAAAACATTGTGTCATTATATCACACTGTGTGTCACTTTGTGTTAATTGTGTATTAAATAAATAAAAGGGACGACACAAGAGTTTAAAGTAACATAAAATATTTTGTCTATAACTAGACCGTGTTGTTTGGGATACTGGGATACTAATATGCATGTTTTTGGTACTTTTTGCCTCTGTGACAAAAGGATACATATTTTGACCATTTGTTCTGACAGAGTGTCTATAATGTGTGTTCTGCTTGCCTGCGAGGACCCGCCAGGTGCATCCAGATCATGTTGTTTTTCATCAACATCTGAAAAACCTGAAAAGAAAAATATGTAAAAGAATAAGTAAAAATCGATTTACTGGTTATACATTTTGCAGCTGTGGGAAGGGTGTTATATTCTGAGAAAAAGTTGAGAAATCCAAGTTGTATAATGATAAAGAAAAAAAAAACTCACAAATTACAAAATTTATTATTTTAAGAAATAAGTCACGTTTTCAAGGAAATAGCTTCATTTATGTAAGTATATCTATTTCTGAGTTGTTTCTCTGAATATCACTTCCCTCCCCTTAATCAGGAGTTATTTTTACAGTGAAAAACTATCATCATATTATTAAACTGTAACCTCATGTTTATGCCATGTTTTAGTAATCATTTTAACATCACCAATAACATATAGGGTGAGCAGGGCACAAACTACCATGTGCCCTCCACAAAGACGGACAACTTAGCTTCACACCTCAGCAAGGAAAACCACCACTACGCAGTGATGGAGCTACACCTGGGCTAGGGGGGCTATAACCCCATCAAAATTTTGAATAGCCCCAATTTAGCCCTCACAAGCAATTGAGATGGACCCTTTTTTGATAAAGAAAATAAGAGTGCAGGTAGGAAACCCTGTCTCTGAGGGGCCAAAGAAGGTGAAAAGAAAGAGGAGTCAGAGAGGTATTTTGTTGTTAATGCTGAGCACAGTTTCCTGCATAAAGCCATGTTTAATCCATTACATAATCACTAAGATTGATGTGATATTTGTTTAATATTTAATTTAAGTGTAAAGTATGCACAGTTCTGATTATGCATACATATGAATTGTGTTGTTAATACTGAGTACATGGGTGCTGTTTTTGACTTTAAAACATCCACACATACAGAAGTTTAAGGCCAGATCAAGATCGTGTTTATTCCACCAACCACAAGCAATGTGCCACAAGTAAGTAATCTTTCATCCTTTCTTGGCCTCTTTGCAAAAAAAGTGTGGTTTATATTAGCTACATGTTCAGAATGCAAATCAGAGAAAATAAGGCAACACTTTCTAGAAGTTAGGAGCAGTGCAAGAGACCTTGGTGTCTGATTGACAGTGCTTGAACGTGATCAAAATGGATTTGTCTGGTTGCCTTATGTACTCATATGATTTAATGTGGCATATAAAGGCAATAAACATTTCAACAGTTTTATTCCAGGATTTTCTTTGTATGTTTACAACAATGGGGCCATAAAGAACCTTTTCATAGATGGTTCTACAAAGATCATAATAAAGTGACATGAAGAACTGTTAGAGGTTCTTTTAAGAACTTTTGAGAAGGGTCTTTGCAGTACAGAAAAATGTTCTTTATGGCACTGAGAAAAAAAATAGGTTCTTAAAGTAACCATTTAGTGAAAGGATCCAAAAAATGTTCTTCTATGGCCTTGCCATGAAAACCCCTCTTTGGTTCTTCCTGGCACCTTTATTTTTATAAGTGGTGTGTTGACTTAAGAATTCACATATTCACATGCATTATGAATTAATTGCATTATGAACATGCACTCAGTCCTTCTATGATTTTTAACACATATATTGTGTGTTGTTGCTCATGTTCCTTTTTAATCAGCACTGTATGCAGTCACTAATTTAGCATGGACCATTTATAGATGTTTTTGGAACAAAAAGTACCAAAGAATGGCAAAGTGTTAAGATCTCTGGGTGCCCTCGTCTAAATTTGGATTTTGTGAGACTATGGTGGGTGGAACTCTGTCCCTCTAGGTGGGTCTAGAAAAAATCTGGTGCAGTCTGTGAGCTCAAAATTAAGAGCTTCTACCCATGTTCAATGAACAAATTTGACAGAAAGAAGTTACTGAAGTGACTTGTAGCTTAACCCTTGTGCATCAATAAAAAAAAAAGGTCCATAGTGGAAAATGTCCATGTTGGAAAACTGTCATAAAAATGTGAAGCTTGGGAGCACAGACTTAAGTTTGGTCTCATTTTAAAGAAGGCCCTTGGCAGATTACTGATGAAGTAGAAAATGATTAAAAAGTGAAATAAAAAAAGTTACAGAGGTTTAAGTTTATGAAAATGCTTTAATATAAAGCATATCTTATATTTTATATAAAATATCTATTTTATGATATTAAACTCTGCTAGAAAATCAAAGACATAAATCTAAACAAGCTGTTTTCCAAATCTGAGAATGATATCTCAAAAAAAAAAAAAAAAGTTTTCAGTAAGATTTTGTTTGGATGCAGTGTCATTTAATATAACAGCCAAACTCTGCTGGTGCACACAGTGGTTGGATTTGTGATTTGCAGTAGAGTTTTTCTCTTTCAAATGTAACAAGAACACACACACACACATTTTTTTTTATGACACACATACAAACCAAAAAACAGCAAAAAACAGGAATAAAATGAGTATTTGCTTTATAGGCCAAACCTGAAAAAAAAAAAATGGCACCATCTAGGAAAATGTAATTTTAAAGCCTTGCCAACAGAATGAAAGCCTCCTAACAAAAACGGCATCATTTTAGTTAAATGGCACTGCGATTAAAAATACCATTTTAAATGGATTTCAATGGGGACATTTTTGTCCAAAAGAGTAAAAAATGTTGTACCTAGTGCATATAAATTTTAATCTTGGGAGCACAGAGTTAAGTTTGGTCTCATTTTAAAGAAGACCCATGGCAGACTATTGCTGAAGAAAAAAAAAAATAGAGGTTTATAATCACATTTTAGCACAGATTATATACTTCCATTTTAATAAAGATAACCTGGGAAAATGTAAATCACATTTCATTAATATTTAGAAGATATTATTTTAACCAATTTTAATTGAAGTTTTACATTCAGACAGTCAAAATCAATTGTTTTAAACCCATCATCAACTGAATACTTAATCCACTTTAAACAAATAAGGCTGAAATATGAAATCTTACCTGCATTAATTGCTTTGGGCTTTTGGTAGTTCTGTAATTCATCCTTTCGAGTAATGCTACACTGTATTGTTTTTAAATTAAAAAGAAAATGATTTTAGCGAAAAGACTTTTATTTTGGTCTGGAGATGTGACGTCATGAAGCTGCGTCGCGCTCCTGCGTCTGTGATTCGGCTGAAGTAAGGTGTGTGCTTTTAATCATTTCAAATGTTTCATTTCAAGTGTTTAAATCAACAAAACATGTTTAGATAACTGTATATAAAACCGCGAAATTAATATTAACTATTGTAACACAGTGATGCAAAAAAGGTGCATCTCATTTAGCTCCATATATAGTAAATCAGTTTATCTTAAACACGAATTCTGTCACTGGCAAGTAGTGATGAAGAGACGGAGTCAACTGAATCAATGAATCAGTTGCATCGCAAAATGATTCACTGTTTTGAGTCGCTCAAATCAGTGCACACTGAGGACACCTGCTGCTCAAAACAGTGTAAATGCAACGAGAACAACAAACACAAACATGTGTAATGACAAACAAACTGTAAATGTTTTTTTTTGTACTCGTCAAGCTGACTACTGAATTAGGGCTAAATGAAACACAGATATAATTTGCATTTATTTAGTTTTTCTTAATGTTAAACAGGACAAAGTGTCAAAACACAGAAAACTCCTGATGAAGCAGCTGAGATTCACGTGACACACTATTATAAAGATGGTGTTTATTAAAGAGGAGAGTGAAGACATGAAGATTGAAGAAACATTCAAACATGAAGATACTGAGGAACAAACAGGTTGGTTTTCATTTTCAAAGCTGAACTCACTCATTTGATCCTCATCAAAATGTCCAGCTCTACAGAAATGAATGATATTTTTGAAGAATATCAAAATGTCCTAATAGGTTGTTTGCACATGACGTCATTACTGTGGCGCGAAATGCAGCTGGAGGGCAGGAAGTGATATTTCTCCATAGGAATCAGTAGCAGAAACTCAAAATGCGTATGTTTTGCGTTGTTTATGGATGCTCAAATCGGTCAAACCGAGAAACCACAAAAGAGCTTTTATCATGTATGAAAATTTGCTGTTCAAAACAGGGGAAAGGCAAGAAATTGACTGAAAAGCGCAGGAAAAAGTGTCTTGTAAACCTCCGTCTGTGGTCAGGAGGAGAGTCGGATAATGCTTGTGTGTGCAAATGGTTAAGAAAAGATATAATAATACGTTAAGATATTAATAAAGACATATATAAATAGATACAGCGTGAGACAGTGAGAATTAACTTAATGCTAAACGCCACACGTAGACACAATATAAGATATTATATTTGTAGTTTCGAGAGCGTCATTGATTATAACGGAACAATGTGAGATTTCAATAAATTGAAGTGAGTGACAACTTTTTAGTGACTATATGGAAGCGCTATTTGCTCGCTTTCAATAATCAGATCGGAATTTAAATAAAAGTTTCGCTTTGCGTGCTGCTACAGGACCAATAGCCACAAAACCGAGCATATATAGCGCTTTCATATAGTCACTAAAAAGCTGTCACTCACTTCAATTTATCGCAATCTCACAAGGTCCCATTGTAATCAACTGCAAATATAATACCTTATTTACATTGTATATACGTGTGGCATTTAGCATTGAGTGAATTCTCAGCATCTCACCCTGTATCTATTTACATATATCTTAATATTATTATATCTTTTATTAACCATTCGCGCACACAAGCGTTAACTGACTCTCCTCCTGACCGCAGACGCAGGTTTACAAGCCACTTTTCCCTGCTTTTTTTCAGTCAATCCTTGCCTTTTCCTCCGTAAGAACAGCAAATTTTCAGACACGATATGAAATGAAATTTCTCAGTTTGACCGATTTCCATAAACAACTGAAAACATGGTCATTTTGAGATTCTGCTATTGATTCCTATAGAGAAAAATCACTTCCTGCCCTCCATGTGCGTTTCGCGCGTCCTCGGAATCACGTGATTGCAAACAACCTATTAAAGTGGTTTTATGTGACATTGAGCTCACATGACTAGACAAATAGTAATGCTGCCGTCAGCTGAATCTGAGAAGATCCTGCTACATTTGTTTTTATTGGGAAAAATACTATGCATTTCCTAAACAAATATATTTTGTGTAACATTAAACCCAATGTCTGTTTCTGAATTGAAAACCATTCATTTCTATCAGTTAACTATTCAACAGTGCAGCCGTGGCTCATCTGTATGGGCATGTGGGCAGCGCTGCAACAAAATATTTATCCACTTGAAAACAAAGACGTGTATATATACTAAATCAGTCTTGCATTTATATTATAAATGTGTTCAGCATTATTTAACATATTTTTCAAGTTTCTAGACTATTTCTGGCTTTAACAGACAGGTTGACTATTGATAGATTCTGCTGGATTTGGCTGAGCAGTCATTTGGGTGTCATATTGAAGGGTTTCTATGTATGAGTCTCATGAACAGTATTACCAAAGATGCCATAAATAATTAAAATATCTATATAATTAAAATATCTATATCTATATCAGAAATATCTAATATTGTGTATGTTTGACTAAAAAGTTTAGACTTAAACTAAGGGAGCCTGAGTGTCAGACAATGAAAGCTTTTAAAAAGTTTAGTAGTCATACAGGAATAAAAAAAAACTTAAAATGATTGAGTATAATACAGTGGAAGGTTGCTCTAAGTACTGAGGAATTTCAGCCATTCAAACCTTTGTGTGTAATTTGCAGGTTTTTAAATGTTTTGTTACGGTTTCCAAGTTGAACGACATGTGTCCTGTAAACTGTGTGTAACGGGGTTTGAGATGTGTTTTCTTTTGTTTGGTGGTGTCAAAAATTAGTATATGTGGTATAAACCACATGGTATTAAAGAGCAGCTCACACAATGAGTCAAAGTGAAGTCGTTTACAAATGTCTCCGCTGCAGCTCAGTATACACAACAATTGAAGAAATTAGAAGACATGTTTGTCGTAAGAGTTTTATAGTAACAATATAGCATATCAACTTGATGATGTAGTTGTTTATATTTTTAGCTTCATTGCAAGGCAAGTTTATTTCTATAACAAATGGTAATTAAGTCCTTCACATTAAAATGAGAAAGAAAATACTAAGGTATTAAAAAAGTAACAACTAGAAATAAAATAATTTATATTAGAATTGATTACCAGGAGAATCTTGCTATAGCTGTTGTTTACACACTGATGCATATACTGTTATATACAGTGGAAATTTGTAAGTAAATATAATTAACATCAAAGTAAATTCACAAGAATAACAATAACTGAAAATAATAAGAGCACAAGTATAGATCTGTAACTTCTTTGCATCTGTCTAAATAACATGTAGTAATTGCAGTGTCTTCTGGTCCACATCCTTTCCTTAGGAAAGTGTGCTAGACACTGACTAATATAACATAAAAATACTATACATATTTAGATATTTTGCTGTTGTACTGTGTAGTGACACTTTCATAAACATTTCTATACTTCTCTGATTATCTAATGGTAAATATTACAATATCATAGTACACCAACAGTGATCAGCAATAATGATAAGCATAATACTCACAAAAAAAAGATGTGGATTATTTTTCACCTGAAATGTTTGTCTTTTTATCCTGAAATGTGAGGCAAATGTTGCATCACAATAATTAGGAACCACAGTTTCCACAAATCCCTTCACTTGATTGGGATGTTCTCTTTTATTCTGGACGGCAAGGGCAGTGACTGTAACATCAAGCATATTTTTCAGTATTAACACTAGAACCGCCAGAGGTCACTGTATACCTAAAACCGCCATGCGGGTAAATTTTACCCACGCGCAAACAAGCGTTTTGATATGGCTAAAGAAGATATTATTATTATATTTATTTCACTGTATTATGCCACTGCCTTGATAAAGAAGTGTCTAGTGTCATAAAAAAAAATTATTGTCTAGTCATCAACTTATATTTTTGCCCTGTTGTTTTGTTTATAGATTTTTATGCAGGCTACAGTCCGTTTTCATAACAGTCAATTTAACATTAACAAGACTGCGCTGACAAAGGGAATTAAAAGGAAGTAACTACATAATTGTGTGGTGTAATATTAGAATTCGTTGTCATTATTCAATAAATTAAGACAATTCATATTATTTAAAATTACTAAAATAACCCATAGACAACAATGTGTAATATTAACTTGCGCACACTGCATATGATGATGCGATGTCAAATTAAAGTGCAGAGCTTCACCCAATGAATGATTAATTTGTTTATTTATATAATTTATAATTTTAATAAGATAACAACACAAATATATATACTTAGGGTAATCCAAAAAAGAAAGAAAAAAAAAAGGTTGTATTCATTACATAGAACGGACTTTTTTTCAGGAAACGTCCAGACAGTAGCGAACAATAAACAATAGAAATTGCAAGAAAAAAATGAAATAATCCAAAGTTTTAACAATATGTGTAACGTTAGGCTCAAACATCTAAATATGAGATCGCAGTCAGATGAGCCATCAGATGCTGAGCGACCCAGGACGCATAACAGACTCTGCAATAATCATGGTATTTAGTGCTTCTAATACCTCTTCGGCATCAATAAACTGCCTTTTTTATTCGTATTGACTTTATTTATGAAACTGATAACAACTAATTTAGTGAGTAAAAGGCGCTGCCTAGCAATGTACAATGTAAAAACATAACCGGCAAGATTATGACAATGCGAAAATACACGCATTATATAGTGGGTAAATTTGACCCGCGCTGGCGCTTTTAGGTATAAATGCTCCGTTTTTCGATCTGGTGTTATTTAAACACTTTTTAACACCAGGGGATTTTAAATTACACAATTTTAGTAAAAGTCAATGACTGGGAGACTTGAGTCTTTTATTGAAAATCTGTTATGTACATTTGAATAACAGGTACGGGTAAAATTGACCCCGTGGCGGTTCTAGTGTTAAACACATATTTATTACCAATTTCATCAGGCTCTGAAGATTCTTCAAAAAGAACACAAGAATGGCCTCTTCACCTGCCATAGTAACTCTTGCGTCATCAGAACAGAGTGTTCGATGCACCAGTTTCTGTTTTGTCAGGGCCGAACACAGCCCTGTCTATAGTATGGGTGGTCCTGACTTAAGAAATCAGTGTTTGCTTATTAACTATTAACTTCTGAATAAATCAAAAATATTTTACACCTCTCATTAGGAATATGTAACACTCCAAATATTGTGGTTAGAAAGAAAAAGAAGTGTAATGTTAATACGAAACCCCAAAAGGGAAAAAATATGGAAAAAATGATGGGAGGAAAAAATGTATTTCTATGCTTTCTATTTTCTCCCAAAAATATTGTTGGGTAGTTGTATTGTATATAAATTGCAAGCATCAGGAAGTCATTATTAATATGAGGGCATTGAAATCGCTTTTGAATGTGCACTTGCTTTTTACTTTCACTTTCTAGATTTGCAATCACTCGTACTCTGTATTTACTACAGAGCGGCAGTACTTACCACACATTTTACAAGATTAGATGTTTCTCAGTGATGCCCAGTAGTGGTGGAAAGAGTACTGACAAAATATACTCAAGCAAAAGTACCATTACATTCCAAAAAATGTAGAGTGAGTAGAAAAATACTTGAGTAAGAGTAAAAGAGTAGCTTACTTAAAAGTACTCATGAGTATTGAATAGTGAGTACTGAGCTGTGGATTCTACCCCCTTAAAATGAACACTGTACACTGCAGTAGCAGAGTAAAAGTACTGATACATCACTTAAAATATAAAAAGTAAAAGTACACAAATTTTAAACTACTCAAAAAAAAAGACTACTTAATTACTGTAAAGTGAGTATTTGTAATTCATTGCTTTACACCCCTGGTGCTCAGGATCTGCAAATCATTCGCCATCACCCAATCAGTAATCTCTCCTTACTCTATGTATGTGGTAAGTGATGTTGTATGTACTATAATGTAACAGGCAACCACTAGCAAGCGGCTAACCATCTCCCTTTAGTGGCTCCGTAGAACAGATTGTTTGTTTTCCATGTCTTTCCAAATACGCCGCATGGATGAGTTCCACCTTTTTTGTTCTGACAACATCATGTCATTACTATTATTATATTAACTAGGAAACCAATTTTTGAAACTCGTGAAAACACTGTGCATGTTGTTGGTTTGTTGCTTGCTGCTTTGAGCAATTAAAAGTGGTTTTAACTTGCATTTGTCTTTAGAATTGATTTCACTGAAAAAGGAGAGTCAAGAATTAGATGAAAATGAAGATAAAGATCATGATTTTATAACTGGAGAAAAATCATTCAGTTGCTCACAGACTGAAAAAACACACACAAAAAAACCCTCATAAGACAGCAAATAGAGGTTATTTCACCTGCCAACAGTGTGGAAAGAGTTTCAAAAGATTTGGAAACCTTAATTCCCACATGAGAATTCACACTGGAGAAAAGCCTCACTCATGCCTTCAGTGTGGATTAAGTTTTACTCTAAGAATGCACATGAGAATTCACACCAGAAAGAAGCCTTGCACCTTCAAACTGTGTGGAAGGAGCTTCAATCAAAAATCAAGCCTTAAAAACCAGCTACTGTAGAGTAAGCAGTTCGTTTGGTAGAGGGAAACCATTGTGGTGAACTCGCGCTACCTGTCGGCTCCGAAGTCCTTCGGCAACGAAGTCCTTCGTTGAGAACTCTTGAGTTTATGCTCTGTAAGTATGGAATGTCTTGTATTTTTGACATTGTATTTGTGTAATCGGGTTATTGATGTTAGCCATTTGCTTTCTTTCTAGAAAGGACTTTTAGTGTCGTATCACCTTTGTGTTCCTTGTATGAATGCTATTTGGATAAAAACATCTCTTGGATATGAGAGGTATGGAAACCATGTGCTGTTTGTGAGGTTACAGCGCGTGGCCTTGACCAACGCAGCACTGAGGGTAACGACTCGCCGAACGCTGCTGATTACAGACATTTCTCGTGTTATGGATATTTGCATGGCATCGCTCTCAAATTTCCTTTTGGATTTAAAACTCACTACATCATCTTCGTCACTTCAACTTAAAGACTGGACATTAAAGCGATAAGTTCTCATCCTTTCATTGACTCATTTAAGAGACAAAGACCTTTGAGTTTGCATAAGAGTTTATTCATTAACTCCCTTCATTTTGTGGTATGTTTATAAGCACCTATGGAAAAATAAAATGGGGTTAAAGAGCATTTGTTTTGTGAAGTGTTATTTACCAGTACACGTCAAAAATCTGTTGAACCCCTCAGAGTAACATCATAAAAAAAGAGGTGTTACAAAACAAACCTAAAAGTTCACATGAGAATTCACACTTCCTCATGGACTGAACCAGGTTTGCCAGTTCCTTGTTACTCCACTATGGTCACAATGTGGTCTAGCATTATAAGGATGATCAGCTGTCCTTCCTGTCTCCTTGTAGCACTGTCTTAAACCTCTTAAATTACAGACATTGCAGTTTATCGCTCTAGTCGCATCTGCAGTTTTCATGCCTCCTGCAGCAGGACTATGGAGTCTTCAAACAGTTGATCAGGAACCCTGGGCATCTTCATCTTCTTGTGTTTTTCAGAGTCAGTAGAAAGGTCTCTTTGATGGGGCTTTCACACCATGTAGTTGTAGAAATTCAGTTCTACGAACTCGGCAGGATGTTTTTTAGAAAACCATTCCCCTGGGTTTTTCAGGGTTGCATCTGTTGCTTAAGTGACTCAGAAGGTCCGATATCATTATACAGTAAAAGAGCGGCTTCTAGAGGCGGCTTCATTGATGCCTCGTGCTGTTTGTTTTGACACGTGACACTGAGTTATTGGCCAGTGTGGTCTAACCTAACTGTCGGCTTTGGTAAACCTCTACTCTTAACATATAAAAAGGTACAGACAACAACATTGTCAAAATGATTCCCATTCACACGGATCTGCGAAAATGCCTAAAACAGGCCATTTTATGCATGCCAGGTCTGACATCACTGCTTTGACAAATTTTTGTGGTTTACAAAAGTTGTTTTCAAAACCTTGCACTTTTAAACATATTTTAAGCTTGTGTTTTTAGGCTCCCTAAATCAGGTTGTCGTGTAAATGAACAGTCAAATTCAGAAACAGAGGTAGCTGCAGCCTGGAGCAATGGGCATGCCGAAAAGTAAATCGTTACAACAGAAACTACCCTTTAACCTTCCCCCACACCCTGACAGACTTTGTCTACCAATCATAAAGAAATTTCTCCATGCCCCTACATTTAAACCTGCCTGAACCTTTCGCCATGCCCACTGCTCCAGCCTGCAGTTATTCCTCCTTTTTTTTTTTTAGTTGAAAAAGTTGTTCTATAGACATACCCTAAATGTATTGATACTTGTTGTCTTGTGCCATTCAAACTGTTGTTTTAAACTT
This sequence comes from Labeo catla, assembly GCA_012976165.1. Lineage (NCBI taxonomy): Eukaryota > Metazoa > Chordata > Actinopteri > Cypriniformes > Cyprinidae > Labeo > Labeo catla. Next base: position 83,376 of record VONZ01000865.1, read on the forward strand.
TTTTTTTTTTCCACCTTAGATCTAATAGCACTGAAAGAGGAGAAAGAAGTACTTGATGAGATTGAAGAGGAAGAACAAAATGAGAATCTTCAAAAGACAGGAACTAAAAGTTATTTCTCAAGTTTTCCATTTGGGAAGAGTTTCAGTCAACGAGGAAACCTCAAAGTCCACATGAGAATTCACACTGGAAAAAATCCTTTCACCTGCCAACAGTGTGGAAAAAATTTCAGTCGAAAAGGAACCCTTAACAGGCACATGGGAATTCACACTGGGGAGAAGCCTTTTTCCTGCCAACAATGTGGAAAAAGCTTCACTCATAAAATAGATCTTGAAAGGCACATGAGAATTCACACTGGAGAGAGTCCCTTCACCTGCCAACAGTGTGGAAAATTTTTCACTCGTAAATCAGTTCTTGAAAGGCACATGAGATTTCACACTGGAGAGAGTCCCTTTACCTGCCAACGGTGTGGAAAAAGTTTCACTGAAAAAGGAACCCTTAACAGGCACATGGGAATTCACACTAGGGAGAAGCCTTTTTCCTGCCAACAATGTGAAAAAAAACTTCACTCATAAAATAGATCTTGAAAGGCACATGAGAGTTCACACTGGAGAAAAGCCTTACACCTGCTGTCAGTGTGGAAAAAGTTTCTGTCAACTTGGAAACCTCATAGTCCACATGAGAATACACAATGGAGAAAATCCCTTCATCTGCCATCAATGTGGAAGAAGATTCAATCATAAAGGAAGCATTAACAGGCACATGAGAACTCACACTGGAGAGAGGCCTTATATCTGCCCTCATTGTGGAAAAAGTTTCAGCCAACAAGGAAACCTTAAAGTCCATATGGAAATTCACACTAGGGCCATGGATCATCCAGTTTGAATGTTTTTCCATGGATTTACTGTAATAACACTAACTGCACTGTGGTATTTTAGCATAATTATGAAATGTATATAGAATTTAATCATATTAATGTAGGCATGTATTACTGCATTAAAGGGACCTTTCACCATTTAACACTCCAATCGATCTCAGACCCCTCAGAAGTGAATTAAACTCGGGAGGTGGTTTTTCATCTAAAGGTACAGTTCGCAAAAAAACATGCATTGTAAACACAAATCAACCCAGCTCACTTTATTTTTCCATTTGCAGATTCTGATTGGTCATCAGATGTCTTTAATACAAATCAGCTGTTCATAATGGCTGCTTCCTCTGGCAGATCTGTACAAATTATTCCCTCACAACTTCAGGAACTATTATTATTATTGAGCTGGGAGATGTAAAGTATTCAGGCCAACTGGCTCTTTTTGAGGCCCACCCATCAACTACTTTCTGTCTCCACCACTGCACTATCGCTATTTACACTTAGTGCAAATGAAAAAAAAAAATTTTTTTTCAAATTAGATTTTTGGCCACCTTTGATCTTGTAGGCATTTGTTCCACTTTGAGAGATCAGAACTGCACATCTTTACTCTCTTTATTTCACTTGTCCCCTCACTGCAACCGCCTACTCTCGCCTCAATTTCAGACGAGGCTAGCCACATCTCAGACGGTCCTATTATTTATAGTCTCATGTTGTCCCAAACCTGTATTAATTTCTTCAGTGTCTGTTTGTTGGCAGAGGCTATTTACACTACACTAACACTAACTAACAAAAGATGATTGCTAAACGTTAGTTCTAGTGGTGTAGATGTTAAAGCGCATACCGTAGTGTTTTAGCCGCAATTGACCCGAGTTCGAATCCGCCTTTTGCCCAACTTTTTTTCTGCCTTTTCAAATCTCATATCACATTGGAAAGGCATTAATTTTCAATAGGCAGTAATTGAAAAGTCGAAAATGAAGTACTGGGTAGGGTTAGACTAGGTGTAGGGAGGGCTTTATAGTGCCAATAAGGTGGCATCTGTTTAATAATTTGACTTCAAATTATAATTTACACTCAATACGTTATTTACACTCAAAATGATAATCACATACCCATATGTAGTGGACAGCACATTGCAGGGCCTAGTTTATTGGTGGCCCCCTCCCTGACTGCAGTAGTGGACAGAGGTTTGCTACATTTTGATTGGATCTTGGTGAACTAACATAAGCAAACTGTCCAACGCCATCAGATAAAGATGCCAGGACAACAGCCAGACATCTCTTAGAGGGCAAGTAGAAAACCTTTGGTACAAACCCCGGGAAGGACAGAACTTCCTATTGGTCAAAATGCAGTTTGTGCCCTTTACCCACCTTGAGACTGATTCCTACGGGTTTGGCCTGTGACTGACCATAAAAATTCCTTAGGACCTCCAGATGCAGCAGCATTGGGTGAAACAGAGGGAGATCACAAAGATTCATCCAAATCCAATCATAACTAGGTTTTTAAACCCTAAAACTGATGCACACTACAACACACATCTTATACTTATCCAGAGAAATAAGTATTCTTAGTGACAGCGATGTGTAGTGCAACATCTTACACAAACTCAGCTGTTAATGGACAAATGAATGCATGACCGTTCAATCTTTTCCTATCATGTTTGGACTTAATGTGTTCATAACATTGCCAAATGCATTCTAGTAATGGTTTGGAAAGTAAGAAATGCACCAGTAAAACTTTAGTGACCCTTTTCTAACTTTGTGTTTGGACTATGCAAAAAAAAAAAAATCCACAGGAGGAAAGAAGGGTGGACCACCCCATGTCCCCCACTCTGATGGATCCAGCCAGTCACAGCACGGAAATGGAGAAGTTACAAATTGCAATCTCCTCCTCATCGGACAGGGATAAAGGTACCCTTCCAAAAGACACTCCTTGTTCTGAGTCGGAGTTCCGAAAGGGAAAGGACTGCAACAGATCGCCTTCGTTCTGAGTCTGCTACCTGCGAGGGAAGGGACTGTAACAGAAACACTTAACTGACACGTGATCCAAGAATCATAATGTCAGCTGTGACATGAGTACCCATCACTACCCTATTTCACCTCCCTAGGTTGGCGAAAGCGAAATTCACTACACATAGATACACTACTATTAAAATTAATGTGTTTTATGTAACAAAATGTGTTGTAATATGTAACATTTCTTTCAACCAAAGAAATAGTTAACCCTAAAATTAACATTTGCATCACTGCAAATTTAAGCATGTGATTCTGCTAGAATATTTTATTTATCATAGAAAAAAGAAAATACTGGATACCCAAAAAACAATTGTTCACTAAAAGTACAGTCTGGGTACAATGTATTTAGTCCTTCTTTGACTTGCTCTTGCTTTTTGGTTGGTCACACACAAGGTGTTACTCTGCTCTCAAAGCTTCTCCCTTTCTGACAGCAAGTGAATGAATAATTATGAAATTAAATAAATCTCTAAATAAATATGTGGAAATAAATTGTCTGTCACTCAAAAAGGGCTAATGTGGGAAGTAAAATGATGTTTCTAAATGAATTTCCAATAATTGAAATCTGAGTGCTTAATACTTAACTTGATTATATTATAATCACATTTTAGCACAGAAAATATAGACTGCCTTATGATTTTAATAAAGATAATTCAGGGAAACGTAAATCACATTTTGTTAATATTTATAGAAAATTATTTTAACCATTTCCATTAAACCATCAATGTAATCCTATATAGTTTACAGGCATGGACCTTTGATAAAATCCACTTTAACTATATAAAGTTGAAATTTGATTTATTGCCTTAATATTCTTGGGAAAAACTGAGATGGAATAAGACTGTCATAATTTCATTAAATAAATGAAATAGTTAAATCACTCTGAAACCTCAAATTTAGTTTTTTTTTTACAAATTCTTTATGAGTTTGTAATATTCATAAATTCTTTCCAATCCTGTAATTTGAATATCGAGACAATGGAGTTTGTCTTTGAAAAGATCACAAATGCTCTGTAGTTTATCTTGAATTGAAAGCACTTCACAGTTGCTTGTATTTAGACTAGATGTAAAGCTCATAATACCTTTGGGGGTTTGATAGTCCTGCAGTTCATCCATTCAATTCCCCCAGAGCTTATTATTTACATTTGTTTTCTAAAGCTTTTGACTTAAAAGGCTTTTATTTTGGTCTCAATATGTGACGTCACAAGGCTGCGCCGCGCTCTCGCGTCTGTGATTCGGTTGAAGAGAGGTGTGTGCTTTTAATCATTTATAAGTTGTTTACATCAATAAAACTTGTTTAAAGAATTGAATGTAAAACTGCAAATTAATTATTACTCAATGTAACACTTAAATGCTTTTATTCTGTCTGAATGACGGGCTTTTTTTATTTAAAGCGCTTTTGCAAGTAGTGATGGTGGAGACACGGAGGTTTTTTGAAGATCCGAGTCAATTGAATCAATTGATTCGCAAAACGATTCGCTGTTTTAAATCACTCGAATCAGCGCGCGCTGACGACACCTGATGATCAAAAGTGTAAATGAAACGACACAAACGTGAAATTAAAGTGTAATATATTAAATATGACCTACAGATCAGAAAATGCCAAGTAAATCTTAATACAAATATGCACCTTTTATAATATATAATTACTGCTATTTTATTTTATTCATTTGAGTGCTAGTTTGGTTTTTGTTTGTTTGTTTGGTTTTAAAAGGCAATTTAAGGCCATTATCTGACTGATTCCCTTACCAGAGCACTGACTAATCTACTAAATAGAGACACACCCAGAGATTTAGTTTGGATTAGTTTTTTTGTTAATTATTAATATTAATTCTTAAATAATTCTGTTAATTCCTGTTAATTATATCTTCAACAGGACAAAGTGTCCAAACACAGCAAAACTGGTGAAGGAGCTGAGATCCACGTGACCCACTATTATAAAGAAGGTGTTTATTAAAGAGGAGAGTGAAGACATGAAGATTGAAGAAACATTCAGAGTCAAACATGAAGATACTGAGACACAAACAGGTCAGTTTTCATTCTCAAATCTGAACTCAAATCAAACAGTTGATGTTTTTGAATAACTGAACAAGACAATGTGAACTAACAGAAACAGATTTTCACGTCTTCTGACAGCATCAGTTGTAAATGTATCATCAGAAGTTGATCTAGGATGAGAGTTTCTTCTCCTGAACTCATGTAGCAGCACATGTGGGATCTTCACATTAAGACACACAATGTAAATGTGAGGAACAATCTCTAAATTGTACTTTAGTAACAGGTGGATTTGTACAGAGAGACTAAGACCAGTTTTTGATTCTGTTAGTGAATGCTGTTTACTGCTCATAACTCATTTACTGTTGGAGGTCAAATGTCCCATATGACAGTTTGCACTGACAGTTACATTAATATTAACCAGACAAACTCACACTTTTAACTAAGAATGCAAGTGTCACAAAAATCATCTGAAAATAAAGTGCATTAAGTCAACAAAACATATAAAACTGAAATAGTATGCTGAAAAAAGTGCATCAAGTAAACATTCCTAAATCTGTAATAGTCTGCTCTATTATGCTGTAAGCAATAACTGTAACCAACGCAAAGTTCTTTTCAAGTGTCATCTATATTTTGATAACTCATGATTACATTTAGAAACATTTACATCTACATCTAGATGTCCATCCATCGCACATCAGGGCCATTCTCTCTGCACAGCTGATGTTTTTACACTAATCTTTACCTCTTTGTAAATCTTGGGCAGTGAAATGTCTGTTGTGTGTCTGTGTGGATTCGAGATCATGTAGCAAAGCACCGTAGTGTTCACCATATGCCTGATATAACAAATCCTTACAAATGAAATGCACCATGACTCTGTTATTGTCTTTGCATAAGCAGATGAGGTAGATGGAAGCTTGTTGGTGGTATTGTCCAGTGTAGTTGAATCAACAGGTTTTGGCTGAGGTGTGTGGTGTCTTGTTAAGTTGGTTGTGCTTCCAGAATTTTTTAGTGTGGCAGGGCAAAGGTCACAAACGGCATTTATCTAATTTATTACTCCCTGACTTATTTTTAAAACTAAAGTGCACCCACACATCGGCTCTGAAAGCTGGAGGAGCTCTTATGTTTCCCTCCATGTTTGCTTACACTTACTTCTGAGACATTGGCTGTATGTATATAAAGTGCAGGTGTTAGCTTTGTAAACAGTGAGTCAGTGACAGAAGCAGGGGAAGAGGTTGTTTGACACACACAAAAGGATTTGATAAAAAAAATGTACGATAATTTTAAATCTGTTTAAAACATGATTTTAAAAAAAAGTATAGACTGCATTATTGATTTCAGTGGAGGTTTTGGTGCTATTGCAGAACTCAGTGAATGAGCTCAAGCTGATCTGAAATATTTGACTAGTGATTTATAAAGAGTGATATTTTTTCACTTTGATTATATCATGTTTGATCATTTCAATTTTAGTGCCTTCCTTAAACACCTATTTATTTATATGTGCCTACAGATTGCTGCATACAGATTTTACACAAATGTATAAGTAGGTGATCCAGGGTGTTAAACCCGTTCTGCTGGTTCTGCCAGTATTGTTCACTCGCACAAGATGGAGGAACGGGAGTAAAAATGTAAAGTTGAAAGCTGTCCTGGAATACTCCAATATTATATATTTTACATGTCTCAAACTGCAAGCTTTAGTGCTCAGTTAAATTACTTTTACATTCACTTAAGACATAACTGACTGCATTGTGGTAAAAACTCATCAAGAAGGGCATTTTGACATATTTTTGAGTGTATTTGTCCATTTAAGTGCACGCTCTATGCAGTGGCCTATACTTGTCCATTTCACACCATTGCAGTTCACGTGCAAGTAAAGCCACCACAGTCTACGTGACAGAAACAGAATGCAGCATCATGTTTTCATAATTGTTGGAAGACAAAAAAAAAAAAAAAATGAAACTATGATTCTATGAATTGCACAGCTGCAGTGGGGCCCCCTTGTGGTTTGAGGGCTTTACGCAACTTGCGACCAGCACTGCTAAAGTGTTTTTTGCTAAAGTGATGGGAAGATGCTCAGAAACTCTTCTTTGCTATTGGGAGTAGGTACACTTATTTTGACAATGTAACTCACTTGACAGCAGTAGCTCTTCGATGTCCATCAGCTATTGACAGGTCAAGATTGTTTTTGATGGATTTTGTTAGTGTTGAATTGGAGATTGTTAGAGTTACAATTTCATCATTTTTTAACATTTCAATCACTCTGTGAAACTCAGTAATGTAGTTTTTTGTGTTTCGAAGAGTTTTGCATGTAACACATCTGTGATTTGATTGATATTTTTTGGGGGGTTTGTGACAATTCGGACAGAGTTTGTTGATTTCTATTTGTACACCCTGTGGTTTGGAGGTAAGCTCCATTGTTGTATGTCCTTCCTAGCTGAAGCTGATGTATTAATTTCTCCCACAAAGTAACAGAAACCCGTCCAGATGTGTACTGTAAAACACTCTTGAATTTTGTGTGTACTTTCCCATTCAGAGACATTTGCTGAGGCGTGCATTTTAACAATTGTCCCCTGAATTATGGGTACCTGAAAAACAAAATATATAATAAATGCTTGCATTAAAGTGAATTTCCAACCATTTATAGTCCAAAAAATTTGAAAGATGTCTATAAACAAGCGACTTTAGGACACCATTGAATCATGTAGAAAAGCTATGAAAGTCAGTGGTGCCTTAAATGTTTTGGATTAAAATATTCTTCAAAATCTATTCCTTTGTGTTTAATGGATTTTTTTTTTTTGGAAGAATGTGAGTGCGAGTAAATGATGAACTTTAGTTTGACTGAAGTGTTCCTTCAAGATACAATGCAACATACAAATAAAGGTTCTGAAAGTGGGTTATACCAATACTGTTATTGTAGAACAATTCTTGGTTCCCAGAACATTTTAGGAAACAATCATTTAAATATGTACTTAAACATTTTAAAAGTCTAAAGAGCAGAGGTTTATGATAAAGAGCAATGAAAATGTTCCATGGAACCACTGATGTCAATGAAGAACCTTTTATTTTTAAGACCACAAGTCCAAAACATTTTTACCTTAACGTTACTGTAATGTTTTGTGTTTCTTAAGAAACTACACTAATGATTTTAGGGTGAATGGTTCATAGAAGCTTTTATTTTGGGGACCTACAACAAAACAAAACAAAAATGAGTTTGAGTGTTATTGTTATTTTAAACAGCAGTACATTCCAAATTATAGATGGGGGAAAATACTTGGTTTGTTGATGGTGTTTGTCAGTTTAACTGCATTGCAGTTTTTTGATGCTGTATCCCACATTAAGTGTTTCTCAGCTGCAAATATAATACACTGATGACACTCATCTCGGTTTGTTTGCTGTGTAGCGTTGAAGAATTTGTTGTTCCTGGATTGAAGTTAATGGGGTGACTGCATGAATATAATTATACATCCTGCTGTGTGAAATGACTTCTGACTGGAAAATACTTGGGCAGTGACCTACAACCAATGAGAGAGCAAGATACAGGGCAGCAAAAAGTTTAGGGAGGAGTTAAATGTAGGGCTGCAACGATTAATCGAACGATGTCGTGAGGCGCGTTTAGTCAATGAAGCCGGTACTTTGATTAGTAGTAAAGCTCCATCACGTGCGTTCAGTACACAGAGCAAGTAATACACAGAGCCGTAAATCACTGACAAGCTACGCCAAAATCGCGCTCAAAATCGAATTCGATTTTGTGCGCGATTTGGCGTAGCTTGTCAGTGCTTTACGGCTCTGTGTATTACTTGCCGCTCCAGCTGAACGCACGTGATGGAGCTTTACTACTAATCAAAGTACCGGCTTCATTGACTAAACGCGCCTCACGACATCGTTCGATTAATCGTTGCAGCCCTAGTTAAATGAAACAGTTTGCAGACCAGAGCTGTCTGCGATTCTTTCTATTGTAAAGTCATGCAGAAGGTAACCTCCTGTCACCAATCCAATGTGTTATGTGAACACAGCAGCAACTGAATGCTAGATAGTTGTGCAGCGTGTAAACAATGGTGATTGTCGACTTTGAGAATTGTGCAGTGTGAACTCGGCATTAGAAAGTTAATGGCACCTCTTTTGTTTTAGGTGCGTGTGAATACAAATCTAAAATCCTGGTTAAGTGAGTCTGTCACCTTTTGTCTTTATTGCCTCTTGCTGCTTCTGTCCCATTACTTTAATTGATCGTCATTGTTCATGTTAATCAGTACCTGGGTTAAGTGTGAATGTAATGCCTGTAGGTGTGACTTTCCCTGATCTCTGTGATAATGAGTGTTATAGTTATGCTGATTAGAGTCTGGGCAGATTCATGTAACTGCTTACATCCTTTGCATACGTAATCTTCTGATGACGGCCTCCTGAAATCAGTATAAAACTACAGTGATTCACTGCTTTAGTCAGTCTTGATCACTGCAGCACCACACAGTATCATCTCAATCAAGAATCTGCTGAAGATTCACTCAGTGTCCTGATCTTCACTTCTGAGTTTCCTACCGCTGTAACTGGACATTGTAGGTATTTTGTCTAAAAACTATAACTTTGCTAATACTGTACTTTTTAGTACTCTGTGAAGGATATACTTCTACAGTTTAAGTGTTTCTAATAAACTGCTCTTATATTTAGAAACTGAACATCATTCGCTCCTAACAATGATAGATGAGTAGTAAAACCTCAGTATGTGGTCATATTTCTTAACTGGAAATATCACAAATGCTCTGTAGTGAATTGAGAGAACTTCACACTTGCTTATAAGACTGAAGATCTGTGTTATTGATCACTTTAGGAATCTGTGATTCATCTTTTACAGATCCACGTAACACTATTATAAAGATGCAGATTATTAAAGTGGAGAGTAAAGACATGAAGATCAAAGAAAAAAATAGCATCAAACCTGAAGATATTGAGGAACAAACAAAGATGGTGTTTATTAAAGAGGAGAGTGAAGACATGAAGATTGAAGAAACATTCAGAGTCAAATATGAAGAAACTGAGGAACAAACAGGTTGGTTTTCATTCTCAAAAATAAACTTGTGGTGTTCCTGGTCTAATATTGGTGTTCCTGGTCTAATATTGGTCTAACTTATATTGATATCAGTCTTTTTGTCAGTTTGTTTTCTTTTAATTATTTTTTTTAATGTATTTTTGAAACTGATTGAAAGTAGATATAAATCAACTTTTCTAAACTCATCGACTTGGAAATGTGATAACATGTCATGACCATGAGATTGTTTTGTCAAGGTAACAACATTCTTTTCTCATGACCACAAATTCTTATGATGAGGGAACGACATTGGTTCTTGTGGCCACAAGTTTTATGTTAAAAGAACCGACCATCTTTACCCATGCATTGTATTGCATTGAAAGGGCTCTTCATTTTACCTCAGTAATAACTTACATTATTTGTAAAATTTCCCACATTTATCTGCTTTTTGCCCAAGTCACCTGATTGGAACATTGTTGAGGTTTACAGGACTTTATTCATGATCTGGTAAGCCATGGAAAAGCATGATATTTACAGTTTTTTAAGGGAACACAACATTGAGGAGGAAAACTTAGCCAAATATAATAATATATATAATAATAATATATTGTGAATTAATGTTTGTGTATTAATAGGAATAAAAATAGAAAGTCTAATATCAGTTTACACACAGGCTTATGGTCATGTTATTTGCAGTGAGTGACTTACTATCTAATATTAACAAGCCATGCCACTGTATTAATACATTTAGGTAACCTTATAATCGCTCAAAGAAAAATACATCAGATATCATCATTTTTTGTCACGTCTAATTAATTAATTAATAATCCAGCATCGTCTGTATATTAAAAAGAAAAAAAAAACAAAAAAACAATTAATCCGGTTTAAAGTGAATAAAATAGCCTTGACAGCCTACTTACACATTATTACTGAAGTACTCTGTTCTCTTCCTTGTGTGTAAGAACGACCACACTAGGGGTCGAAACAAAAACTTGTGCTTATCTTTCTTCTTTTAGTTCTTAACAGTTCCACTTGCTGTGGTGAAGCAGTTATGAAATATTGTTCTTTCCAGCATTTCACAATAATTACACCTGCAAATTACAGCCAAGCGCAACAGTTACCATACAGTGTTCGGCAGTGGTCTAAAAGGATTTAAAATTTTGAATAGATTTTTCGTAAACTCAGAGATGTGGATTCGGACGGCAATTAAATAACCACTCAACCTTGGTGTTTGTTAAAAAAGCAAAGATGAAGTTGAAAATGCTGACTCACCATCTCCACAGTACAGAAATGCACCTTTATTACAGATAAACCATATTTGAGGTTGTGGGATTACAAATGTAAGAATTTGCTTAATATCTGCAGATCCTACATCCTGATGTAACATCATAAAAACCTAAGGTGATCTAGATTGTATTGGCAGATCATGTAAACATAATGGCATCTGTTTATTGGTTAGATTCAATATAGTTTTGAGTGTGGAGGTTCTGGTTTGCTGTTTTTTTATTTTTTATTTTTTTTTTTAACACGTCTTTAGTTCTCATGGCCAGGTGCAGCTTATACCATTTGGGTACTGTTATCTTTAGGGAGTAAGTTTGCTGAAACTCACTGTCGGGGGTTGATTTCTTGTATTGTCTTTAGAAATAGTCACTTCTGAGGCTGTGTAAGGTACACACTTTTAAGGACTGCCCACTGAATGCCTGTAAACCTATATATCACTGCCTTAATTAGACTTCTGATGACTGCAGCACCACACAGTGGATTCTCAATAAAGAACTCTGCTGAAGAGCCTAAGAGTCTCCTGGTCTTCACTTCTGAGTTTCCAACAGGTTGATGAATGATTTTGGATGTTTAGATTTCCTGCCTGAAATACTGTTATTACCTCAAGGACCGATCTGTCCCTTATGAACACAGATCATTTTTTTCTGCAATTAACTGACTAATAAAATTTTTATTGATAAGCAAAGCACAATTATAAAAAAAAACAATGCACAATTTAGAATTAGAGAATGGGGGATAGATTTATATTGTGCACGATTTATATTAAATGAGGGGATGAAAATGTGTTCATGTTTTGTTAATTTATGGCCACAACATATTTTGCTGAAGAACAATGCACAGCCATACAAAATAACAAATATATAACAAAATTCATACAAGTTAAATAACATTATCGGTTTTTACCCGTATTTATGTGAAACTTAAATACGTTTAAACTTTTGCAAGGTAGACTGTAATGTTAGCTTATACAGCGTTCGTTTTACAAAGCTAGCTCAAGAGCATGCTAAACTTTTCAAAGGTACAGTATTAACACAATCATCTAATGAAACAACATTTCTTGAATAAATTAAATCTAAAAAGTATAATGTAATATAATGCAGTATTACATAATACTTACCCGTTGGAGAACTGTTGGAGATTGAGATGTATAAGTCTTCGATCATCGCAGGATTTCTTTCCACGCATGCGCAGATTTCTCTCTTCAAGATGATGTAAATTTTACATGATTTTTAAAAAATTTGCCTCAAGTACTTTATTTATTCGAGTAAATATGCTAGAAAGTCACAAATCACATTTACTTGTCTGTCGGATGTCTAATTTTTTTTTTGGTTGTTTTTTTTACTGTGTGATTAATGTCATTATATAATGTCAGAAGCTCATTTCAGTCTTGAGGAATCGATTTTATTCATGATACAAACATCAATTAAAATCTGATTTTAAATAGATTTTTCATTGTGTTTGATTATTTCTATACAAAAACAAGAGAGATAAATTACATGTTCTTAAACCATGATTATGACATTTTTACATTTTGACAAAAACATACAGAACACACTGATGTTACTGTCTATATGAGGATTTCTGACACATTTATTCTGTTACAGAAGTTGAGCTGCAGTATTAATGTCATGAAGAGACTCAATGACATCTCACTCTTACTGATTCATCATCAGCTCAAAGCATTATGGGTAGAATCTCTCATCAGTCTATTCTGATTCATCAACACAGTTTCACTGATGATCTATAATAAACCGTAAACCCAGGATAGAGCGTCTGAGTGAATGTGGTCTGTTCTGTGTGGATGAGCCTCATTGTGTCAGAGACGCTGTAGAAGGACAGAGTTCCTGCACTCACATCCACATACACTCCTATTCTACTGCTGATGGGCTTCACAGGGAGAACAGTCTCTATCTTATTGTGTCTGAATAAGTATCTGGAGTGAGAGCAGATCAAACTCCAGGACTGATCATTAGATCCAAACACACACTCACCACCCTGTCCCTTCCTGCTGATGCTCTTATATGACACTGATATAGACACATAATCATCTCCACTCCACTCAATCTCCCAGTAACAGCGTCCACACACACTCTCTCTACACAACACCTGATACCACTCATCAAATCTGTCTGGATGATCAGGATACGACCGATACCCAAATGTCACCTTTCTGTTCTCCTCAGACAGAATGAGTTGAGTGTTTGCTGTGTTTGGATCCAGTGTGAGAAAACAGGCATCTGAACACAAAAACAGACACATTTATAACACAACAACAATCACTACAGCTGTGTGGTTTATGAGGACACAAATGTGTATAATGACATGGGTACTACAACGTAAACATGGTTTATGAGGACACTTCCTGTGTCCCCGTAAAACAAAAGGCTTAAAAAACATACTAAACAGTGTTTTATGAAATTCAAAAAGTGTGCACAGTCTCCTGTGAGGGCTAGGTTTAGGTGTATGGTAGGTGTAGGGCGATAGAAAATAGGGTTTGTACAGTATAAAAACCATTACGCCTATGGAGAGTCCCCGTAAACCACAAATGCAAGAATGTGTGTGTGTGTGTGTGTGTGTTTGTAGACGTACATTTCTTCAGTCCTGCTGTAATCCTGGATTCTCCTCCATGATCCACACTAGAAAACACACACACACACACACACAGACATTCAGTCAGTCAACAAACTGTTGCTATGCAGTTTAACGTTATTGTTTTTAAGCAATTAAAGCCACATCTGTACTATTAACAGAAAAATGCGGCAAAAACTGTGGTAATTCATACATAAACAGTTTCTCTCTCCCCCTCTCTCTCTCATAAATGAGCACTTGATGAATTACACTTTTGGAAGTGTATAAAGTGCCTATGGCTAAATCACAGTCGTGCCGATATGGATACATGATATTGTTCATATATATACTAGTGTTGTCAATCAATTAAAAAAAAAAAAAACTAATTAATCAAACATTTTTTTTTCTAAAATTAATCGTGATTAATCTGACCCAGCATTAAAGTTTTTAAATATACTTTAATATTGCAATCATTTCACATTTAATCTTCAAATGAATGAACAACAACATATTGTATATTTTTAATGTTTAATGGCATCTATTTTTGTTTGTTTGTTTTAAAGAAAAGGCTAGTATCACTGATACAAATACTACTGATGTCTCTAGGAAATTTCTTTTTTTTCCACTAATATTTAAGCATCGACTATAGCCATTTAACATTACGTACGGAAAGCACACTCTATTTCTCCTGCTCTCTCTCCCTTACAGACTACACACAGATGCACACACAGAAACATGCACTTTATCAGTAAAGTTTAGCAACTTAAAAGCTACATGACGTTTTTTCACAAGCAAAGTGGCAACAGCGCTGTACAGCACTTAATCTCTTTCTCTCTCTTGCTCTTTCTCTGATAGCTTATTAGCTGGATAAGTCTGCTTTCAACAGCTCAATAAGCTTTGTGACTAGATCTAAAATAAGGTTTTGGAATTAGCAACGGAGGCAATGGATGAGATGTGTATGAAGTTAATCCTACTCACAATAATATTTTAAGTACAAAAACCAAACAAAAGCCTTTAAATATATCTTCTGATGTACTGTATGTCTTAAGGTGTGGTAACTGTATAAGCGGATTAATTAACTTTGGTCCACTGAATTATTAGAAAAATAATGCACAGTAATGCAGGTGTGCATTATTTTTCTAATTATTCCATGGTCTGTCAGAATAATGGATTCTGATTAGCAATTTTTTAATTAAGTTAACTTAAAATAATCTTCACCTAAACCTATTATACATGTCATATTTGGCCCTTCAGCAAGTAGGAAATATACATAAATTGAATAAAGTTATTAAACATTAAATTTTAGAATTAAATACAGATGAATCCTTAAAGCTGTAGAAGTTATTGATTTCCTCTTTCTTTTTCTTTCTTTCTTTCCTTTTTTTTTTTTTGATTAACATCACAGCAGCTGGGGTTTTAGATTATTTTGGCTGCTATTTCTTTAAGAGCTGCCGCTGCTGAACATGACTTAACTGATGATATAAATACCACTGCATGCTCGTAGTTTCTTTCGTTCTTTGATATGAAATGACACAGCCGCGTCACCACATTTGTGCGTGCAATTGAAGAGCACACACTACCAGCACAGTATAACAGGTGACAGAACAGGAGAATTCTTTTTTACTGACATATGACCTGACAACATCTCATCTGACTGCAGTTCACTATTGTTTTACTGAAGCTCTTCGTCACCTGTAGTGTTTTTGTGCTCGGTTGACACACGCCTGGCACTGAGGCGAAGTGGAGTGTGCATCTGAAAAGACTCCTGTTTTATGTGATCACAAAGATGTTCTGTGTCTACATAAACACACTTCTTGTCAAAAAAAAAGAGTTGTGAGTGGGATGTCCAACCTAGTGCTCAACACAGAGATCTGATCTCATCATCATTCAGTCTATCTGGAATGACATGAAGAAACAGAGCAAACTGAGACAGACTAAATCCAGAAGAACTGTGGCAACATCTCCAAGATGCTTTAAGAAACTTACCTACAAAGCTAGTGTTAAAAGTTTTAGGCACTTGTGTAAAAATGCTGTGAAATGAAGATGCTGTCAACAATATTGTTACAAGGAGTGATTGACGAGAGGCGAGCGGATCCATAAGCGAGCTTTTATTAGAAGGACTAGACAGAGACATGGTCATACAGGCAGGGTCGTGACAGGAGCAGACAGGAATGTAACAGGCGATCCAAGAGAATAGTCCGATAATAACGAGCGATAAATCACAGGGCAGGCGGCTAGACAGACGTAGACGAGAAAACCAGGCAGGAGATCAAAAAACCAGGAACTTGGAACACACTAGGAGAACAGGAATAATAACACGATACAATACAACAACAAACCAGGAAGTGCAACTGAGGAGGACCGGGGTTTTATAGGATGCCTGATTGGTCACGGGGGCTGACGCAATCAGAGCGGTGGAGGATGGGAGATGCAGTCTAAGATGCAAAGTGACAGTCAGAGTGAGTGGGTGGAGCGAGAGTGACATCTGGTGGTGAGTAGACAATGGAACACCGACCAGGTTTGTGACATAGCCCCCCCCCAAGGAGCGGCTTCCAGACGCTCGAAAGAAACAACAGTCCAGGGAAGCGGTGGGATGGGAGGGAGACAGGGCGAGGGCTGGAGGACCAGGTCCATGAGGGAAGCCCAGAGATTGAGGCAGGACCGACAGAGCAGGTACCCTCCAGGGTGGAGCCGGAAGCAGAGCAGGAGCCCTCCAGGGCGGAGCCGGAGGCAGAGCGTGAGGCGCGGGCGCCCTCCAGGGTAGAACAGGAGGCGCAGAAGCCCTCCGAGGCGGAACGACCCTCCAGGGCGGAACAGGAGGCGACGCAGCCCTCCGGGGCGGAACAGGAACCGGCGTCATGGTCTGGGACCTGGGGAGAGCAGGGACAGAGGAGGTAGACAGAATAGGGGAAGGGGGCGGAGCAGCCCTCCGGGGTGGAACAGGAGGCGCAGCGGCCCTTCGGGGCGGAGCCGGAGGCGCAGCAGCCCTCCGGGGCGGAACAGGAACCCGCGTTACGGTCTGGGACCTGGGGAAAGCAGAGATAGAGGAGGTAGAAAGAGTATGGGGAGAAGCAGAGAGTCTGTAGAGGGACGCCGCCTCCATGGGAGGATCCACAGCCGAAGCTGACACCTCAGGAGGCATTGGCACGGCTTCTCCGACTGGTGAGGCCTCTGGGTCTGTCTCCTGGTCAGACGGGAGCTCTGGAGCAGGCTTGAGATCAGACAGGAGCTCAGGATCAGGCTTGAGATCAGGCGGGACCTCTGGCGCAGACTTGAGACCGGACGAGACCTCTGGAGCAGACTTGAGGTCAGACGTGATCTCTGGAGCAGACTTGGGACCAGACGGGGCGTGACTTGAGTCTGGGCCGTCAGGCGGGGCGTGACTTGAGTCTGAAACCGCTTCGGGAAGACCGGCCATGATGGGTGCCAACTCAGGAGCAGAAAACATGACGTGACCAGGCTGTGGCTTGACTGAGACGGCCTGAGCAGGCTGTGGCTTGGCTGACGGGGCTTTAGCCGGCTCTGACGTGGCGGCCATCTTGTGCGGTGGCTCTGGCGAGGCGGCCATCTTGTGCGGTGGCTCTGGCGTGGCGGCCATCTTGTGCGGTGGCTCTGCAACTTGGCTTGAGACAGGAAACACAGCTCCAGCTTGGTTTGACACAGGAACAACATGGCTTGACACAGGAACAACATGGCTTGACTCAGGAACTACATGGCTTGACTCAGGAACTACATGGCTTGACTCAGGAACTACATGGCTTGACTCAGGATGGCGACAGGAAACGGCTTGACTCAGGAAAGGCAACTCAGGACATGGCTTGACTCAGGAACTACATGGCTTGACTCAGGAAACACAGTTGCAACTTGACTTGACTCAGGGAATGTAACTGTACCTTTAAACGGCTCTTGTATGGCAGCTGTGACGTGACGGAGCTCTGTGATCGCCGCCATCTTGTGAACGGGCTCCGCCGTTGCCGCCATTGTGTGGACGCGCTCCGACGCGGCCGCCATTTTGTGAACGGGCACAGCTGTCGCCGCCATTAGAGCGATGCTATCCATTACGTTCGCCGCCATTTGAGCAATACGATCCATTGCCGTCGTCATGGCTCGGGCGCGCTCCAGCGTGGCCGCATTTCCCCGAGTGAGCCAAGCGGCCAGCGGATCTGTGGCGTCGCGCTCCGGCGCGGCCGTCATTATATGAGCGGGGTGCGCGGCCGCCATTACCGCGTTGTCGCTTTCCTCCTCCGCGACCCCCACAGTAAGCGACGCGCCCACACACAATAGTCCAAAGTCCATACCGGAATGACCGAGGGAAAAGCTGCTGGATCCTGTTGTGCTGGTTTGTTCTGTTACAAGGAGTGATTGACGAGAGGCGAGCGGATCCATAAGCGAGCTTTTATTAGAAGGACTAGACAGAGACATGGTCATACAGGCAGGGTCGTGACAGGAGCAGACAGGAATGTAACAGGCGATCCAAGAGAATAGTCCGATAATAACGAGCGATAAATCACAGGGCAGGCGGCTAGACAGACGTAGACGAGAAAACCAGGCAGGAGATCAAAAAACCAGGAACTTGGAACACACTAGGAGAACAGGAATAATAACACGATACAATACAACAACAAACCAGGAAGTGCAACTGAGGAGGACCGGGGTTTTATAGGATGCCTGATTGGTCACGGGGGCTGACGCAATCAGAGCGGTGGAGGATGGGAGATGCAGTCTAAGATGCAAAGTGACAGTCAGAGTGAGTGGGTGGAGCGAGAGTGACATCTGGTGGTGAGTAGACAATGGAACACCGACCAGGTTTGTGACAAATATCATTAATAGATTTTCTTTATCAATTAACTTCTATTAACTAAATTAAACATTTGGTGTGACTATCCTTTTGTTTAACGCAACTTTTGCCCTAGATGCACTTGCACATAGTTTTTCAGGTAGCTTTGCAGGTAGGTCTCTTGAAGCATCTTTGAGGCGTTGCCACAGTTCTTCTGGATTGTCTCAATTTTTTTTTATGTCATTCCAGATGATAATGAGATCAGATCTCTGTGTGGAGCACTGGCTGTTGTCAGACTCCTTGTGCAAACAAAACTCACTGAATTATTACAATTAATGGCACAATGAATGTTTGGAAATGTAAACTACTTTCTACTGACACTACAGCAGAAAATTTAACACATTAAACCATTTTTTTAGCTGGTGAAAATACTAGTGGCCTAAGACTGTGGACGAGTTTTGACTTTTTAATCTGGCGATGCTTCCTAATTGGAGTGTCAGTTGACAGCCTTTCATTTTTAACCAAATGTGCACGCTGCTTTTCTGATTTTCCATCTTTTTCCCCATCACTTGAAATGTATCTGTTTTGTTTCATTGTTGCTAAAGGTGAAACACGTTAGGAAAAAAAAAAGAACAATCAGTTTATGACTATTTTGTCATAAATCGCATACTATTCATTTCTGAACTTTACTGTCCATTACTGGCAATGAAATTACGCTACTGGTTATGTCCCGCTAGAGCCCTGCATTGCATTCTGATGGGCCTCGATTTTTTTATGCCCCTAGGGCTGGGCTTCGGGTCAATTTTCACGTCATAATTCAGAAGTGGGATGGGCTTCGGGCCTGTTTTAGGCTTCTTCTTATTTTTGTATTTTAGACATCCACCAAATATGGTGATGAAAAAAATCAGCGCTGGTGGAAACAACACAAGACTTCATTTTTGCTATCACTTTCGAGACTGGCTTGGAAGGCGTTTAATGTTTTCATCAGCAGCAGCGAGCGCACCTTCAGCGCAGCTGGAACAGTTCCACATTCAAGCGCACGCAATAGGCTAAAGCTTGCCGCAAAGCAGCAGCAAAAGTTATTACCATGAATGTGTCGGGGTAAATAGTAAGGAGATTTTTTAATTAATTATTAATAAACTAGTGTTTTCTGAGTCAGCGTCGCAAAGATGAAGTTGCCGATCCTGACTCGCCATCTCCTCTTTGGATGCACCTTTAGAGAGAAATGCATCTTTACAGAGTACATAATGAAAGAGTTTTTTGTTTTCAATTTGCTTTATTTCATTAAGTTATAATTTAAAGCTTTCATGTCTGTGAGGTATGTATTCACTGAGTTTCGGTTCATTTTTGTGAAGTGCTCCTGTTGAGACAACAGAAAGCACTCATGTTTGTTTTATTTATTTTATAGAAGCACCGTTTGCAACATTTTGTTGATATTGTGAGTGCACACAAATAAAAGTAGACCCTTTACCGTTTAGAATGATGTATTATTCTTACTTTTATCAACAAAAATGACAAAATATTTAAAATGGCTTCCACTGAAAAAAAAAAGCAAGTGATTGTGTTGGCGCCTCCATGTACTGCAAAGCGGCTTTAGCTTCCACTCTCTGCACAAATGATTGGATATGCGCCTAATAGCACACATTTATCTAGGCTTAACATTTACACTAACATTGTTTTATACTTGAACTGTTATATATCTATAGATATTTTATTTTAGGCAAGTCGTGATGATTTGAGAAGGCAAAATTGATCAAACAGATTATGATCAGTCTTCCGCTGGCCACTTTCAGGATATAATCCAGCATAAATATGCAGATGTCATCTCGAAACATTGCACCGTATAAAACAAAAGGTTTATAAAATTTCTTAATGGATTATAGCCTAGAAAGTGCACAAAGCTTGCTCACTTTATTATCACGTAAAAGCTCCACTCATCTTATCTCAGTTCATCGTGATCTCACAAGTTCTGTTATAATCAATTAAGCTCTCTAAACTACACAATGAATCTCTTATTTACATCGCTTCTGCGCTTAGTTGCACTTGACTGCACTTGAAATAAAAACAATCCGTTGCTTTCAGATGTGAGTGAATTTTGACAAACTAAAATGTTTTCTGATTGGCCTGATCATTTGAGGGTATTTAGCACCTTCTAGTACTTCCATGGTGGTACTAGACGCATGGCAAACCGCTCCAATTGCACGGCCTGCGGTCCTCACAATGTAAAAAAAAATGATTAAAACTAGTAAATTATGTTTATCTAAAAATGTAACAATGCAAACAGGTTTTCTGTAAGAGGTAGGTTTAGGGTTAAGGTTAGGTGAGGGGATTGACAGTATTATTTGGTCAGTATAAAAACTATAGAAGTCTATGGAAAGTCCCTACAATTCACAAAAACAAACGTGTATGTGTGTGTGTGTGTGTAAATATGTGTATAAGCGTATAGTGTATATATATATATATAGAGAGAGAGAGAGAGAGAGAGAGCATAACCACTGAGTAGTTGAAATAGAAAAATGCAAAATCTTCCTGCTAGACATACTTGAGTTTGTCCAATGAGCAGGTTAAATCCAGCAGTTTTTCAGTGAGTAGTTTGACTCCTGAATCTCCTGGGTGATTGTAGCTCAGATCCAGCTCGCTCAGGTGTGAGGGGTTTGAACTCAGAGCTGAAAACACATAACGACAGCCTTTCTCTGTCACCATACATCCAGACAATCTGAAAACACAGCAATAATCCATGTGACAATCAGACAAATCTCTTTCACACATTTATACCCATTTCAGCCATGAATTATTCTTATATGGTCATGTCTTAAGGTCAGTCTTAAAAATAAATATATATGGGCAAAAAATCTGAAATGACATGTACATATTATAAATTATATGATGGAAATGCTATCCAGTTGAGTTGTGTCACTGGTGACTTCATTTTTAAAGTTTCATAATTTAATATTTCTAATAGAAATCATATTTGTAAATAATTTATTTTGCTATATTCAAAATTTTACATTTAAAACATTCAGCATGCACTCATGTCACCTCTGAGCCTCTTTAAACATCTGTAAACACACCTACATACCATTTTTGTGTTCCTCTTTGCCACCTCTGTAGTGCAAATTCATTTTGTTAATACTGGTTTCATTTGATCTGGTAACTTAATCTTCTTATTCTATAGTTTTAAATAGAATTTTTTATAAAGCTTATAAAACTGAATTTGACATAAAAGATGACCATTTTAATGAAGTTAAAACAAATGCCAATACAAAGGTATAACAAAAAATCTCCTGTAAATCACTTAAAGGAGTCAATATCACCTGGTAATACTGATCAGAAGATGCTCCTGAATTTTTGGACTGTGCTGCTAACAAGAAAAGTAGGTGTAAAGCCCTGATTTTATATGATGTTTGATAACAAAGTTCGGGAGGAGCATGATCAGATAATCAACTAATTTGGCACAGGTGCAACTCGTCTAGCTAACGCAAGTCATATATAAGCACGCAGCCGACTTACCTCCGTCATTCGACTGTTTTTTCGGCATTCGGTTTTGCTCCTTTCGCCATTATATTACAGACTTACGTTTCCGCACAATGACGAGACCCGTAACGTTACACGAGATCCCCTGTCGCAACTGCCGTCGAGCTCCACGCTTCGTCGCAACCGTCGCTCCACTCGATTAGCCACACGTTCACCACAACGCCGAGGCTTAACATTGCTTCCACCGGCGAGACTTCCAGTTTCTTCCCCGACATCCTCGTATCATTCGACCATGCCAATTTATCCTCCGCACGGAAAATGGACTGTATACGCTGTTTAATCTCGAAGAATCATTCTCGCAGAGGACAAAGTGGACCCGTACGGGATATTTTTTCATCTTGCAGATTAGCCAACCTCACTCCTAAATCCACTCCAGCCACCAAGACGGCCAACAGATCGAGCAAAGCCCCGAACTCTCCTCGTTTGACACCACCATAGTCCCGCACAAGACCCGGCTCTCTTCGAGGGCTGGGTCGCAGCGGCAAGCATCAATGAGCCCGGGTCGCATCCCAGTTCTCACCGCAGCAAAACCTCACTCACTTCCCGCTTCGGCTCAACTTTTCACCGCGGGTCTTCCGGCCGCAGCACTGCATGCAGTCAGGCCTCCAGCTCTCGCAGCAGTCGCTTGCGCGATGCAGGCCGTGTTGCAAATGATTTTTGTGTTTGTAGGTGAAGTCGCGAAACGAAATTACTCAAATGTTCTGTATTAATTTTCACTAGCATTTAGCTGGGTTTTAAATTACACGTTTACACAGACAGATACGATGGAAAAAGATTGTTTTTTGAGAAAAATAAGTTCAACAGTGCACCTAAATTAACAATCATAGGTGCATAGTCCCAACTTATGTGTATCATAAAGCTACTATTAATGTTTTTTTGTTGAAGTGCAACTAGCAACCTAATTTGTACGTGATAAGCTTACTGCTAAGCACCTCTCTTACCAGCTGATCTGCTGCTCAGCTGGCCAGCTGTTTCAACACTCATTTTGTGTGGTTAAGAGGAAAAGTGTCTTTTTATCATTTTTTCACGTTTTTAATGAAAAGTTGCAAATGTTGTCAATTATTAATATAAATGTATAACATAAAAATAAAAAAATAAATAAAAATAAAATAAATATTATAATAATACTAATAACCATAATTAAAAAAAATAAGTTTCTAGGGTGGTCTGAGAAGTTGTTAAATCTAGCAACAAATTTGCTGGGTTGGCAACACTGCAGGCCACTCAAGCATTTTAGCATTTACTGCAGAATGTCACAAACCACTCCCAGCAGCTGAAACAAGCCTGAAGTTGCTTCCCAATACTTTTAATCCTTTTCTTTTTCAGCGGCCTCCAGCTCCAACAGCATACGGTAGCATGAGGCTGCCTTCACTGGCTCCACAGGCTCTTCTGGATGTCTCAAACCCCACTCCCTTCCCATGACCTACAGCAGTTGAAGAAAGCGTGAGGCTGTCTCCGCTTGAGCCCACTCAAGCCCACACATCTCAGGGTTTTCCTCCTGTTACTAATAACTCTTTTTCTTTCAGTGGCCTCCAGCTCCCTTAGCAGACACTAACCCAGATGCTGATTTAAGAGTGATACTGCCTTTGCCGATAATTGCGCCCCATGCTCCCCTTGCCTTACAGCTCTCGACTTCATTCAAAATAATGTTGTTTTTTTCCAGATAAAGTTTCAGCTCTCCTCGATCATCAAGTCGTAGCAAGCCATTAGCAAGCCTGGGCTGTGCCCCAGACTCAGCTGCTCCTCACACTGCACGTTGACATGACTTTCCAACCTCCTATCCTTCCCACCCCTTCCCTTCTACCTCTGGTAGCAGACGCTAGTGTGAGGCTGCCTTTGCTAGCCACTCAAGATCTGCCACCTTACTCTTACCCTTCTGCTGCTCCTTTTCCCTGTCGATGGCCAGGAGCTAATCCATGCGTGAGGCTGCCTCCGCAAACAGTTATGGCCCTTCCTTATCTTCCTTCTTACCCTTCTTTTCAATTTAAAATATCAGGCTCCCTTTTCCTGCTTCCAACTCAGGAACGCTCAATCTAAATCCTTTCTTGACCCTCTTTGCATCAATAACTCTAACCATCGTGCAACATATTTCTAATTTAAAGACATCTAAAACGGGCTTACCCACAAAAAAAAAAAAAAATCTCTCACAGCATCAAATACAAGCGGAACAAAGTTCGGGAGGAGCATGATCAGATAATTAACTAATTTGGCACAGGTGCAACTCGTCTAGCTAGCACAAGTCATATATAAGCACGCAGCCAACTTACCTCCGTCATTCGACTGTTTTTTCGGGATCCCCCCTCCACCCCAACTCCTCACTCTTAATCTATCCTCATCCTATACTTGGGATGGGGGGAGTTCTCTGGGTTCGGGCCATATTCCGGGCTCGGAGCCCTCCCCCAGGACAGCACGCCAAAATATGCTTACTGTTTACTCAACCAGATTAGATGTGAGGGTGAACTCGTGAAGTTAATATTTGATATTCTTCATGCTGCTCTATTTGTTTTGGATAACAAAACATTTCAAATCTCTCTTTTTTTTTAAAGCAGGTCTGCCTCAGCTGTCTAACAGTACATGTCCAGGTCAACTGGTGATTAGGATGACCAATCAATTAAAAGGGCAGATGTTTGATGCATATTGCATTTTCAAATCCAGAAAGACGCTGAAAACACTGCATGAGCTGTTTGCGTGTAAATTTAACAGTGTTGCACTGTGTAATTATATAAAATATAATTAGATAATTATATAAAATTACATTGCAAGCTTTACAATTTAATAAACACATTTTACTCATTTTATTAAAACCATTTACCTGAGAATCTCCAGCTGACAGTTTGGACTCCTCAGTCCATCAGAAAGAAACTTCACTCCAGAATCCTGCAGGTCATTGTTACTCAGGTCCAGTTCTCTCAGGATGTTTGAGTTTGAGGATTGTAGAGCCGAAGACAAACTTTCACAGGATTGAGTAGTGAGATTACATCCACATAGCCTGTGTATAAAACAAAACAAACATCTATACTGAAAACAAAAGTAAATGGCCTTCCTTCAGATTTTCAATGTATGTTTCAGTAATTCAGTTCTACATAAAACACCTAATATGGCAATGCAGGGAAGGAAGAGTAGATCCAAGTGCAGGAAGTTTGTATTTATTTAAATTAGCAAAGAAAATGTTCAAAAGAATAATAAACTGGTTAAAATGTGAGTACAACAAAGCAAAAGCCCTGGTTTTAAATTACCACTGCTTAGAGCACATATTGTCTTAACCTTACAGATCATGGTTGTTTAAAAGGTTTAACGTGGATCAGAATCATTCAGTGATTCACAGTGATTCATACTTCAGATTCAGTCAATGATTCACATTCCCAATTTCAAATTACCAGTACTCTAAATGAAACCACATATTATAAGGAACGTAAAGAACAAAAGGTAAAATGATCACAATGCAGTGTTTCATTTGAAGAGACACAGAATGTCTCAGGTTATGACTGTAATGATGGTTCCCTGTGGAGAGGAACAAGACAACACATTTGGGATTGACACTATGGGGAACATCATTAGCGTTACTAATGGCTGAAGCATGTTTGCAAACACAACATTTCTATTGGTTGAAGACAGCCTATGACATCATTACCACCATGCACCATGAGTATAATGCTGCATTCCAGACAACTCAAAATTCTGATTTTTTTCCCACCTCCTACTTGGAAATAACATCTGGAACATCATTTGAAGTTGGATATCCAACCTGTGAACTTGGGGCAGATCGATCTACCCTGACCTCAGCAGGACGCATTATTTTTTGTAAGGGATGTGATCTCTGTTCTTGCTTTATTCTGTCTAGAGTAGATGCCCAAACTTGGTCCTGGAGGGACGATGTCCTGCAGAGTTTAGCTTCAACTTGCCTCAACACACCTGCTTGGAAGTTTCTTGCATGCTTAGTAAGAGCTTGATTAGCTGTTCAGGTGTGTCTAATTTATGTAATGTAATAAATGTAATATTAATCTATGTATCATTTGAATCAGGGTATCTTCCATTCACTCATTTTTTCAAATTAATATTAAAAACAGAAAAATAAGAAAACGGTTCCTTTTTTCGTTTTTTAACTTTTCAAAAGAACGAACAAACAAGAATTTTTAATTAATTTTCCGTTTTTACTTTCAGGGCTAGAAAATGAATAAACGACTTGAATTTTTGATCTCTGCATGTGGGTGGGAATAAAACACTCTTTTCCTCTGATTGGTCAGCTAAACATTAAGTCATTAGTTATTCCACAGTTTCACACAGCAGAGAACAGTCAGTTGTAAAATACAGTTCCATAAATTCTTAATGCGTTTATTGCAATTTTATTTCATCACTTTCTCATCAAACAACCAGACTAACAAATAGCTAATGAATAGCCCATACCCAGAGGGAGTCTTTTGCATTTTTACTGTTGCTTAATTACACTTAATCGATAGTGGTCTGCTCTTCACTACAGTGCAGACCACTATCGATTAAGTGTAATTAAACAACAGTCATACCTTTTGTTTTAAACAATACGCTGAGTTCATTTAAATAATATTCAGTATTAATTTATGTCTCTGAAAATGGTGTTTTATTTTCTGCCAAATAAACATCTTATGTAAGAACATAGAACCGCAACTGACTCCCAGCACAATGCACAAAATGGTGTTTCATTCCTGAATGAATATGACTTTTTTGAAGGCATCGGTTGAGTGAGTGATTTATAATGACCCAATAGTATAATTCAGCGTTTTGAACAAATCGGTAAAATGACTTGTTCATAAACATGATGACACCACCTACTGGTGATAATTCTTTTATATTCCAAGTATCATTTCATTCTGTAATTCATTTATAGTTTCTGTATTCAAAATGTTATGTTTAAAACATAATCACATTACCTTATGCAATTGTGGTGTGTAAATGCATGCCTTCTGGGCAACATTAATCCATAAATCCACCTGTGTAAAGATGGCTTTGGCTGATACTAATATATTAACAGCCTTTAGTGTCATATTTATGTAAAATAACAATTTAAACATTTAACATTAAAGATAACATACATATTTAATAAAAAATGAAATAAGTAAAAAAATCTTTTACAGCAATACATATTTAAAGGTAGGGTATATATTTTTTGAAAACTGCTTTAGAAAACCATGTCGGCCGTTTACCAAAACAAATCAGCAGTAAGGGGTGTGTCTACTCATGATGGGAAGGAGAGAGCGCTCAGTGCACAGGACATTAGCAGAGAGCGACGACAGAAAGATAGGGATGACAAATTAAAAACAAAAGAGGACAATGTCTGTGGAACAAAAGTAGGCTTACGATAAGGCATCGGTTCTCAATTCTAGTCCTCGCGCCCCCTCACTCTGCAGATTTTGCATGTCTCTTAGTTAACACCCCTGTGCATGAACTGTGTTCCGATTGACATGGTCCCTACAGTGTTCATTGCTCCCTTCTCCCTGAGCAGGGGAAATCCATCGAAATTTAATTTACTTTGAAACATTCATTCATGAATTTGCACTGTGAAATAAATGCATCTGTAAATAAATACATTTTAAATTCATGTCTCGCATGCTTTAATGACCTTTAAATGGAACATATACATTCGCGAGGACTGGGATTGAGAATCACTGCAATAAGACAAAAAGTAGGACCTGTGTAAATATCAGATCAGCTTTCCAGTGCTGGAGAGAACTAAAGGAGCAGGAAGGCCTGTGATCGGACACCGAGGTTGCTTTGTTTCATTGATAAGGGAGTAACATTGGTTTTTGCTTTGTTTTACAGAACTGATATATGCTGGCTTTTGCTTAAATATTCTCTTATGTCATGTTCACTTGTTTATCTGCAATTGGTGGCTGGCACAGAAGATTCCACCATAACCGTTGCCTTGATTGCGTACGTCTGTGTGGGGGGAGACCCTTTTGGAGTAGGTGCGTGTTTGTTTTGGTGATTTCAAAAATTAACGTTGGCTACCATAAATCATTTACCCTACCTTTAAAAAATACTGATAATAACTTGCTAGTAATTACTAATAAAACTAATAATTTTCATATTGTATGCATGCATAAATAAATAAATACTCTGACTTTATTGTTTATTACTGCAAAGACCCGCCCTCCCCAGCTCTAACAGGACAGGTAAGACTCCCCTACTCCTTAGTGTAAGTGACTCAAAACAACAAACTTAACTAATAAAAGTGTTATGTACTAAACTAATGTCAATGGGCTTTGTTCTGTTCATTCAAGATGGCGCCGCACATGGCAGCCTCTGTGCTTAGCTCTCCAGTTGTTTTAGTGTTTTTGTTAGTTTTTCCTGTTTTTTGTTTTGCAAACACGGTCAGTTTTACAAGAGATGAACTGCTGAACATTCGGCAGAACACACCACAAAATCTCCTACCGGTTTTCGATTATTCAGACGTTTTGCTGAATATCGTAGTTGGCGAACACATCTGGCGAATCTCCGCTCTCTATCCAACAAAACGGATGAACTTCTTCTGCTCACTCGGACAAATAAGGACTTTTCAAACTCCGCTGCTCTGTGTTTCACGGAAACCTGGCTGAATGATGGAATGCCGGACTGCGCGCTTCATCTGCCGGGCTATCAGCTATTTAGAGCGGATCGCGACACAGAATCAACGGGGAAATCACGTGGCGGCGGGACGTGCTTTTACATCAATGAGCGGTGGTGTACAGATGTAACAGTATTAAAGAAGATGTGCTGTTCTGATCTAGAAGCGCTTTTCATTAACTGTAAGCCGTTCTATTCACCGCGAGAGTTTTGCTCGTTCATTCTCGTGAGCGTCTACATTCCACCACAAGCTCACGTGAACCTGGCTCTACAGCAACTAGCTGATCAGATCGCAGACACGGAGCAAAAACACTCGGACTCTGTTTTAATCATACTTGGGGATTTTAACAAAGCAAATCTCTCCCGTGAACTGCCCAAATACAGTCAGCATGTTACATGTCCAACCAGAGACAGTAATATATTGGACCACTGTTACACCACAATAAGGAATGTATATCACTCTGTCCCACGGGCAGCTTTGGGACTCTCTGATCACTGTTTGGTTCATCTTATACTGACCTACAGGCAGAAACTGAAAACAGCTAAACCTGTATTAAAGACTGTAAGAAGATGGACCAACGAAACAGAGCGGGTTTTACAAGCCTGTTTCGAATGGACTGATTGGAGTGTTTTTGAAGCTGCTGCAACGATCTGGACGAACTCACAGAGACTGTAACTTCATATATCAGTTTCTGTGAGGATATATGCATTCCTACCAGGACTTATTTAACATTCAACAATGATAAGCCATGGTTTACAACAAAACTCAGACATCTTCGTCAGGCCAAAGAGGATGCCTACAAAAAAGGGGATAGAGTCTTGTACAATCAGGCCAGGAACACACTGAATAAGGAGATTAGAGTGGCTAAAAGGACCTACGCAAAAAGGTTAGAAGATCAGTTCACTTCAAACGAACCAGCTTCAGTGTGGAAAGGTCTGAAAGCCATCACAAACTACAAGATACCATCCCCCAGCACTGAGGCAAACCAACGACTTGCTGAAGACCTGAATGAGTTTTATTGTAGATTCGAAACCCCCCACACCCGTTCTGACTATCTCTTTTCACAACCACTAACACCTCCAGCAACCCCCCTCTCCCCCCTTCCTACTCTTCAGATCAGTGAAGACGAGGTGCACCAGGTCTTCAGAAAGAACAAAAGAAGAAAGGCACCAGGCCCAGACGGTGTGACACCAGCTTGTCTGAAAACCTGTGCTGACCAGCTGGCCCCCATCTTTTCACAGATCTTCAGCAGGTCTCTGGAGCTGTGTGAAGTTCCATCATGCTTCAAACGCTCCACCATCATTCCCGTCGCAAAGAAAACCAAGATAACAGGACTTCACGACTACAGACCTGTGGCGCTAACGTCTGTCATCGTGAAGTCATTTGAAAAACTGGTTCTGGCTTATCTGAAGAACATCACTGGACCCTTACTGGACCCCCTGCAGTTTGCTTACCGAGCAAACAGGTCCATGGATGATGCAGTAAACATGGGACTGCACTTCATCCTGCAACATCTGGACAGACCAGGGACTTATGTGAGGATCCTGTTTGTGGACTTCAGTTCGGCCTTCAACACCATCATTCCTACGCTTCTCCAGACCAAACTAAACCAGCTCTCTGTTCCTAGCTCTATCTGTCAATGGATCACCAGCTTTCTGACAGATAGGCAACAGCTGGTGAGACTGGGGAAATTGATGTCAAGCACCCGCACCACCAACACTGGCGCTCCTCAGGGATGTGTTCTCTCTCCACTGCTCTTCTCTCTCTACACCAATGACTGCACCTCCAAAGACCCCTCTGTCAAGCTTCTGAAGTTTGCAGATGACACCACACTCATCGGCCTGATTCAGGATGGTGAAGAGTCTGCCTACAGACAGGAGGTTACAGAGCTAGCTGTCTGGTGCAGTCAAAACAACCTGGAGCTTAACACGCTCAAAACAGTGGAGATGATCATAGACTTTAGGAGAAACCCCCCTGCACTCACCCCTCTCAGCATCATGGACAGCACTGTGGCTACAGTGGAGACATTCAAGTTCCTGGGATCTGTCATCTCCCAGGACTTGAAGTGGGTCACTCACATCAACTCCATTGTAAAAAAGGCCCAACAAAGGTTGTACTTCCTTCACCAGCTAAGGAGGTTCAACCTATCACAGGAGCTCCTAAAACAGTTCTACTCAGCCGTCATCGAGTCTGTTCTCTGCACATCAGTAACTGTCTGGTTAAATGTTCCCCCCCCCATTGTGCAATATAATGTGCAATAACTTTTTATTTATTAGTTACCACCCCCATCATAGCACACCCCTGCATCTCTACCTCTTTCTATTCTATTCTATTCTATTCTATTCTATTCTATTCTATTGTCATCTATAGCACAACTGTACATACCACTTATTTATTTATTTCTCAATTTATTTTTTTATTTTTTTGTCTATTTATATTTACGTATGTGTAGTTTATTCTCATCTTATTTTTCTAAGTTTTGTCTATTTATATTTACATATGTGTATTTTTTTTTTCTCATCTTATGTTTATTGTCTGTATGTTGTTGTCTCTGTGTACTGGAAGCTAATGACACTAAAACAAATTCCTAGTATGTGCAAGCATACTTGGCAATAAAAGCTCTTCTAATTCTAATTCTGATTCTGATTCTTACAGAAACAGAAAAATCACTTTCAAGCTCAGTCAACTGAATAAAATAAAGTACAAAAATACAAAATTAACAAATTTGTGTCAGTTTCAGTTCTCAAACAACAAAATGACAATATACAGGAAAATGAAGGAAAAAGTTATACTCTGTCCATTCACATGCTCTGGTATCCAAAAGTTCACAAATGCACACAGAAAACAGTCTATGAATTCCTTTTTCAGGAAAGTTCACTATCACAGTTCCATGAACGATCGTTGTGTGATTCAACAGTTTAGTTCTGATTATTCACTGAAAAAAAAAACCAAACAATAGTTCCCTTTCGAATGGTCCGCATGTGTGGAAAACTCCTATTTTACTCTGTACTGAAGCCTGATTTGTTCACGTTTGTGTAGCTGCACAAACCCATGGCACTTTAGCCCGCCAAAAAGGGCAGAGCTGATCTCTATATGCAAGGCGAGCCTTCATTCGCCAAAATAGACCCTCTTGCCTCCCGGCTCAAGGTTTGGGCAGCCATACCGGGAGTGTCCACTTGGGTCCTAGACATAATTTGACAAGACTACTCACTACAGTTCGCTCGCAGGCCGCCCCACTTCTTAGGAGTCGTTCAAACTTACGTGCAGGACAACAAAGCTCTTGTTCTCCGGCAGGAAGTGCAAATGTTTCTTGCAAAATGTGCTGTGGAAATAGTGCCCCCAGCGAAGAGTGAGTCAGGCTTTCAGCCATTTTTTCTAGTTGGTGTTTGGTGCGAAGATTGGACCTGTGCTCATGTGACGTGTCCCACGTGCCAGCCTTTCTACAAGAGCTTCTACAAGGGGTGAGCCTCTTCCACGCTCAAAGTATACATGGCAGCCATTGCGGCAAATCATTACCTCGAGGCCGGCCATTCACTGGGTAAAAACGATTTTATCTTTAAATTGAAGGGTGCTTGGAGGCTCAATTCTAGATACCCTCATGGGACTTCTGAAGGGCCCTCCCTTTAAGCCGCTCCCTTCGGCCTCTTTCACTTAAAACAGCCCTCCTCTTGTTATTGGCGTTGGTTAAGCGTGTAAGTGACTTACAGGCACTGTCAGTCAGTGCCTCGTGTCTGGAATTTGGGCCAAATGACCGCAAGGTCATCCTGAAACCAAGACATGGTTATGTCCCTAAGATGTTGTCGACTCCGTTCAGAGCCCAGGTGGTTGCCCTTTTGGCGCTCCCCATTGCAGAAGTTGAGCAGGGGCCTAATCGGCTTTGCCCTGTAATGGCATTGAGAATATATCTGGAGCGCTCTAATCTGTTTCGACAGTCAGAGCAGCTCTTTGTTTGCTTTGAATGCCGTCAAAAAGGGTTGACGATCTCAGAGCAACAACTTTCCAGCCGGATAGTTGATGCTATAGCCTTGGCTTATGCCGCAGTAGGCTTGCAATGCCCTATAGGAGTAAGGGCCAATCCACAAGAGGGATGGCCTCTTCCTGTGTGTGGTCTAGCGGGATTTCTATTGATGAGATTTGTGCGGCCGCCAGCTGGTCATCGCCGTCTGCCTTTGCCAGATTCTATAACTTGGACGTCCCTGACATCTTTTTTTACTTATGTATCATTTAATAATAAAGCACAGCCACCACAAAATCAGACTTTAGTACCTCTTCTTACTTTAAGAGTATTCTGAGGTTAAATACAGATTTAAAATGGTAAAATATAGTTTAATAGCTATGACACTATTTTTTAATCAAATCCTTGCATAGTTATGACAGGAAACACTGGCATCTAACAATGCCTTGGGAAAAATTCTTAAAAAATAAAGCATGTACATAAACCCAAATTGGAAATAAATTAGTTATTAAATAAGTCTTACACTTTTGGAACATTGGCGTCTCTATTTTAGAGCAGTCAATGCAATTTGGGAAAGAAATCAATCAAATCTGTATGTGTGAGAATATTCAGATGTAACCCCCTTTGTAATTGTTAACATTTTTATAAGGAACTGAATTATTCATTGTTTCTCTCAGTAACTGTAACAGACAGTTATTTTGTAATTAAATTATGTAATTCCATTGCATTCCCTACCACTGTCATCAAGGCATCAATATGTGCAACAAACACTTGCAATACAAAATGCCATTCATAAGCTAAAATATGTACTCTCTCTGTCACACACACAGCTTGACATACATGCTCAGGGCAAGTTCTGCAATCCTACTGTATGTGTAGGCCTACAGTGTGTACATTGAGCACTGCTATTAATTGGCTCATTTGGGGCCCAATTTTTTTAATTTTTGATACATTTGTATTTTTGAAAAATAAAAAACATTTCATTTCATTTTTATGAGTTTGGCTTTAATCAAATTTACCAGTTGTTATAGTTTCCATTTTGTGCTGGTCAATTATGAACAATAGATAAAATTTAACTTCTAGCAAAAACTGGAGAGAATTTTGTGGGGTCGAGGAGCTGCTGCTGCAAATATGGCTCCTCCCCTAACAGATATAATCTCACCTCAACTTTTTCTAAAACTTGAGAGCCATGTGCCTACACAGAAGAAAGCCCTGTCTGTGCTGTTTTCATTAGTCTGATTGTTTGATGAGAAAATTTTAAGAAAAAAAAATGAAATCTAGTTGCAATAAACACCACAGAAATCCGTGCAACTGCAGCAGCGGAGGACCATGTTTTGATCTTCGGCTGAGCAATCAGCAAAAGGGGTGTTTTGTTCACAGTATATATAGGAATATTCAAGCTGTATATGTAATTTTAAATAATTAATTGTTTCTGAATTTATGCATTGTTTGCATTATTAACCCTTAATTGCATACCTCTGGTTTTTAGCAACCCAGGACATCATTCACTACCCTCTCCCTACTTAATTTTTTTAGACATCAACTTTCGTAGTATTTCTCGATCAATTCATTATAAACGATATAAGAGAAAATAAAATAAAATATAAAAAATGTTTTCTGATTTTTTTTTTTGTAAAAAGTGTATAGGGTCGCTAGAGACCCAAGGTCTGTAAATGTGCAAGTATATTTTTCCTGCGCACTTACATTTACATATCTGATGACTCAATACCTGCAATGCATCTTTATTCCTCAAGGTGGCACAGTTTGATACACAATGATGACATGATGTTTCACTCATAATTACCACAGGCATAAAACAAGAATTGCACTGGTTTGAATGGCTATACTGCAGAGCAATTACTGTACGCAATGAAATATAAATTTCACTTTTTGATACTGCAGCAGTTAGAGATCCATCTGTGCTGGATATATAGGTCTGGGTTGCTAAAGACCCGAATATGTAATAATGATTGGTGAAACATTCATGCATTTAAAGGTTAATGCATTGTTGGCATGCTCTAAAATTTATAAAATAGTTTGTGGTCTGGTAAATTCCAAAAGAGATTAACACAGGGGTGCCCAAACTCTATCCTGGAGGGCCGATGTTCTGTAGAGTTTAGCTCCAACTTGCCTCAACACATCTGCCAGGAAGTTTCTAGTATGCCTAATATAAAGGTGCGTTCACACCATTTCGGATGTCCTGTAATTACGAGATTCCAACTTGTAAAAAGCGTTCACGTCCCAGTAGGTCTTAACTGGTTTTAGCTGGTCAGCCAGGCTGGTCTTAGCTGGTCAGGCTGGTCTTAGCTGGTCAGCCAGGCTGGTCTTAGCTGGTCAAGCTGGTCTTAGCTGGTCGCTGGTCTTAGCTGGGTCTTAGCTGGTCAGCCAGGCTGGTCTTAGCTGGTTTTAGCTGGTCAGCCAGGCTGGTCTTAGCTGGTTTTAGCTGGTCAAGCTGGTCTTAGCTGGTCAGCCAGGCTGGTCTTAGCTGGTTTTAGCTGGTCAGCCAGGCTGGTCTTAGCTGGTCAAATTGTTTGTTTGATCGATCGATTGATTGATTACATAGTGTCTGCCCCAATTTTCCTGTCAAGGGGTGTTACGACAAATAATGCAACAAATAAGTAATAATTTTAATTTTAATAATCTGCAGGACCACAAGGAACCATTAAAACAATTTTTATTTGATCTTACAGCCCCTTTAACAAAATGACATTCTAACAAATATTTACAAAATATTTTCATAAAAATTGGAATGATTACAATCCTAAAACTATATTAACGTTATATAATGTTATATAACTATATAATGTTGAAGATGAACAATAACAGAATTCTAAACTATGCATTTTCATTTTTCTTTTCTTTTTCATTATATCTTTTTTTTTTTTTTTTGGGATATGTAATGCCCCACTTGTTTCTCCCTCTTCTCTCTCTTCTTTCAGGCTCCTTTTGTTTCCGCCCGTCACTGAAACAGACTTAAAAAGAAATCATTTAGATTATTAATGTGTGAATTTTCAACAAGTAAAAGTACTTAAAAAAAACAAACTATTGTGTCATGTCTTTGTTGCACATTTTCCTTTTTTTCCAGACATAGCCTACAATAGTTTAGAAACATGCCCTTGATAGTTGTTCCTTTTATTGCTAAAATAAAGATAAAATTGATATATCCAAACAAAAGTGTATATGAAGAGTTCAGATGCAAAAGCCTCTAAATCAATCTGATGTATTTCTTTAAAACGAGCATTTCTTTCTGGCTACTTTGTATAGGTTTCTATGTAAGTACTGGCACTTCTGATTGGGCTGAGGCTGGAATTTTGCAAGTTTGAAGTAAAAGTATTTGATGGACGTGGACTATGTGTCAGGAGCATTCACTTAGTATCATCTAATTTTTGACCGAGATGGCTTTTAGCTGGTTTTGCATCTGAACTCTCTCTCTCTCTCTCTCTCTATATATATATATATATATATACACACACACTTCAATTTGGATATTTCTGTAGGTGTTTAATTAATGTTGCTATTTTATTGATAAATGAGTATACATGGATGAATATGAATAAGAATATCTTAGCATGAACAATTTTTAGCTGTTTTTAGCTAAATTGACTATGGTTAAAAGGGCTGCCTCCTGAGTTCTGATCATCAATTAATCATTAGTCTATCAAAATTTCATTACATGCTTAATCATAGAAAGAAAAAAAAAATCCACAGGAAGTGGTGAAATCCATGATGTAATTCTGGCCCTAGGTCTCTGTGAACTTGAGGGTGTCAAAAAACAAAACAAAAAAAACAACAACAACAAAAAAAAACAGAAACTCCATGCTTGCTTCACAGACATGAAAAATGTATCTATAGAAAACAAAATGTCTACTTTTAAATAAGCCAGTTAAAATGGAAAACAAATATTTTCAGATTATGTAATCCATTCAATTAAATGAGCACATCCACTGCAGAGATGACAAGTGTTATCGACTTTATCACTGCAGCCGAAAATACAGAAAACACTTATTAATGAATTATTATAATTTTTAACACAGTCTTCTTTACCTGACACATTCATAATCATTACTTCTGCCAGTGTTCTGTGGCAAGCTTTGTGTGCGCTTAAGCGCTGATGGGCTATAGGCAATTAGAGGTTCATTATTATGAGTTACACAGATTATTAATAAGTAATTAGCTGACTAATCTCTTAAAAATAAATGACTACTAGTTGAATAAAAAAAATAAATGACTACTAGAAAATTTTTGTCGTGGGCAGACCAAATGGTTACATATAGCACATGCATGAATGAAAAGATAAATTAGATTATCTCTCAACAAATAGAAAATGGAAAATAGAAATCTTATCTAACAATAGAAGCCTTTACTATCAATTTCAGTTGAACACATACTTGTTGGACAAAAGTGCAAAAAAACAAAAAAAAAAAAAACACAACAAAAAAAAACTTTTTTTTTATCCATGAAAGAATCCTGGAAAAATTATCATAGGTTCCAAAAATATATATGTATTAAGCAGCACAACTGTTTCTATTCTAAAATTAATAATAAATCAACATATTACAATGATTTATAAAGGATCATGTGACACTGGAGTAATGAAAAGACTGGAGTAATGATGCTGAACATTCAGAAATAAATTACATTTTAAAGTATATTAAAATAGACATTAAAATATAAATATATATATATATATATATATATATATATATATATATATATATATATTTTTTGTCATTTTAATATACTTTAAAATATAATATAATATTATTGCAATATATATATATATATATATATATATATATATATATATATATATATATATATATATATATATATATATATAAATTGCAATAATATTTCACAACATTACTTTTTTATTTCAATTTATTTTCTGTATTTTTGATCAATTAAATACAGCTTTGATTAACAGACGAGAGAGAGAGAGAGAAAAAAAAAACATACTAATCCCAAACTATTGAACGGCAGTGTAGATAATAAAAGAATATAATAAAAGAAAAGAGGAGATATTGGTATGTGTGTATGTCTTACATTTCAGAAATTCTGCTGAAAATCCTTCACTTTGCAAAGAAGATTGGCAACTTGGGTTCACTTTAACCGGTTTCTTCTGTACCATTTGCCCTGTTGTTTTAGATGGCACTTTTCCTTTCAACTTATTTGTTCCTCTTAGATACCTACAAATCAGTCAGGAAACAGACAATATGTAATTCACATTATTTTTAGCTTTTGAGATATCTGAATCATTCTCCCTTAAAAATCGTCTCTCTTCTGGAGTTGAGAAACATCTTCTAACATATCTACATGTAAAATTCAGGTATTCAAATTCTTAGAATGCAACCATTACCTTTGCATTACTCCAAATCTCCGTCTGTCTCCTCCTGGTAAGGTTACTCCCCACTGAGCAAACGACGTCCAAACGACGTCATTTCAACGTCTTTGTCGGAATATAGACATGATCTGCACGTCGGGTGGACGTCTCATGTTTGTTGGGTCCGAAGTGAATATATGCTGCGAAAAAGCCAGACAGGAAGATGGGATGGATTAACTCATTCTTTTTAACCAAAGTTAGAAAAAAGCATTACAATCAAACAATAAGCGAATTAGCAAGTTATCAAAGGTTCTCGCACATCTCGCTGCTTACGTTAACCGCACCGTTCAGAGTTTACGTGACAGTTTACATTCTCCGTGAGCGGGATGACCGCGAGTTGCGAGACTTAAGTAACGTCACGTGTTTCATTTCGGCGCCCCTGTTAACAGATGACTGCTTGTGCAAATTTGATTTACATCATAAAATAATCAAGAGAAAGTGTGCTTAACCCCGGCAACAGTCTCCCTCGCACCCTGCGGACGGAGAATTCGTTAATCTCCGGTTACCGCGAATGTAGACACCTTAATACACTACTGCAATTACCAAGCATGAAAAATTAAAAGTGAAATAAATCACTTACCACAGTTGTGAATCGTACTTATTGCTGCTCCCGAATGTCGACCGTTGAAGAAAATTCCTTTTACTTTGCTTCAAACCACCACGTGATCCACGTGATCAGATTATGCTTTAGGCATTTCTTGTTACAGATGAAAGGTGTGTTCGACTTAACGCAGCACTGTACAGCTCGATCAAATTCTGACTTGAAGCAGTGCATGCCAGTTACAAATTTTGTCCGACTTGAGGCGGCGCCGATGCCTCGTGACTGTCACATGTGGCATCAAAGTACCGCGATAGCGATTGGAGAGCAGCGACTGACTCAGCCGGCGCAGTTTCTTCAGAGCAGCTGCAGGAGCTCTGATGACCACATGGCTGTTTTACGATTGGCCAGATTCACCACATGACAATGATGTGTTTTGGGTTTATTTTAACATCCTCAAGTCCGATAATGCTGACAAATCTGTAGATTTGAATTTTTAGAACAATAAAAGTGTTTTTACTGTAGTCGCAATGTTATATTGAGTCAGATCTATCATAAAACACTGATAAAAGCATATATAACCCCACTTTATTAGTATTTAAATAGCATGTATTTTTTTATCATTATTCTTGTTCAGATGGCGCTGTATTAAGCGATATATGAAACGTGTTTCTGTTGCTCATGAAAACGCTTTTGAAAAGTCTGTGTATTTGATAAATATTGCATTTAATTCACTTCTTCTCATGCAAACACTGGGAGAGCTTCACTACCCAGCGGGCACCTTGATGTCAATTTGACGTCAAATATTAGTCAAGATTTGACCAAGATGCTTTATAGCATAATTTTAATTTCAGCTTGGATGCCAATTTCTTCTGATGGTTAATTATGGAAAAACAGGAGGTTATCCTGCACTGAAATTGGTTTAATATATATGTAGGCTAATATGTTTGACGTTCAATGTACGTCAAATCAACGTCAAGTTTTAAACGTTTAATTGATGTCATATGGACGTTGTATTGACATCAATGATTAGTATGTTTAATCAGGATTTATGTAAAGTTATGGTGTACTATGAATTTGTCATTAGCTTGATTAAGTTTAAATAGCATTTTTTTCTTAAATGAGGTTTTGAAACACATCCTTGTCATCTTTTGAACCATGATGTGTTGGATTTGTGCATGGAACACAACTGCTGTATGTGGACTTGTAACTTCAACTAGAAATTTATTGTTATTATTATTATTTTTTTTTACTCATGCTGAAAATGAAGGTAAACAGTTGAGTGATTATTAAATTTACCAAAAATACTTATTTATTTATTTATTTATTTATTTATTTTTATTTATAGTGCTGTCATAATACTGTATACTGGCAAATACAGCATTATGGATGTGACATTTTGTGTTAAGGATGTGACATAAATTCTTGAAAATGTATGTGTTACCAATATACTAAACCATCTGTTTATATTTTAATAAACCCTCGTTGATAGAGTCTAAACATCAGAAAAATATCAGTCTATATAGTTTTCTATGTTAAAAAAGAGAAATAATCATGTGTTATGGATGTGACAAAAAAGGACACTGTTTTTGAGAGAATAGGTCTATACTTTGTAGGATTTCTTCAAATTAAAATGCACAAACCAGATGCAATAATACCCAACAAATAGAGAAGCGATGGCTCTTCAAAGAATAATGTTATTTTAATTTTGATAAATATGTACTGTTATGGATGTGACAAGCCTGAAAATAGCACTTACCAGACTATGGAAAATCATGCACTAAAAAAAAAAAAATGCTTTAAAAACTTTAAGAGAGACCTGGGTCATGGGTATTTGAACCACCAAATGTTGACATCTGTGCTATCAGTATAGAAAAAAACTTTGGTATTATTTTTTCATGGTAAGGTTGACTTTTGCATGGAATTACCATTTGCTGTTATTACGATATAATTGTAAAACCAGCATTTACAGTAACAATTATTAATTATTGTAAAATTTACATTAGGTCTAATTTTTCACAGTGAAATTTTTCACTTTGACATTTCATGCCTGGTGAACAAAAACAGGCTTCCCTTCAGATTTTACAATTATTCAGATTTCCTTAATTGACCAAGATGTAATGTATGACCCTATAAAATCAGTTTTATTTTTTCCATTTTTTTTCTTTTTAATTTTTCTTGAGTCCAACAGACAAATAAATATATATATATAAATAATAAAAAGTATGTCTAATTAATTGAAATCATGAAAAAAGTCATTTAACAGTAATTTATTAAAAAAGTTATTAAAAGTTTAACCAAAAAATACATTTTTTTGGGCTCTATGAAAC
Organism: Labeo catla; assembly: GCA_012976165.1. Classification (NCBI taxonomy): domain Eukaryota; kingdom Metazoa; phylum Chordata; class Actinopteri; order Cypriniformes; family Cyprinidae; genus Labeo; species Labeo catla. The sequence goes on from VONZ01000865.1 coordinate 124,208, forward strand.
GTGCATTTTATTTTCTCAAATTCAGTTTGTGTTTTACAATAATTTTCTGGAATCATGAAAAATGTAGGGCCATAATGGCCATTTATTGAGAAAGCATTCCACACCTGTAGATGGTGCTCTTTTACTCATTTCCGGGTTTCCGTTGAAACGCCTCATCACTGCCTTGATTGGTTTTGGTTCATTCTGAAGTCGAAGCTTCCAGAAAGCGGTTGTCTGACACGTTTTATCAGGTGAGTAAATGTGTTATCTTATAAAATATAAAACAAGTTATATTGGGTAACTGTTAACACTTGGAAGGTTGTGTTAGAATGAACTAGACTTGCAATAGAACTGCAACGTGCAATGATTTTTTTTTGTGTGTATTGGAATTTCCCGCCAGTATGTGGCCTATTAACGTTACCAGTGTGGTTGAAGCTTTGGCTATGTGAACATATAAAATATGACTATAAGCATTGTATTGTAAGTCTAACATTAATGATTTTGAAATGTCAAGGGGATGATGCGTTAACCGTTTGTGTTCGGACTAGAGCTCCGCGTTAATTATTTGAATCTTAACGAACATCTCCCTGCTTTCACGGGGGTCCGTGTATTTTTGAGTCCATTCATTTTTTCGTTATTTATCCCAGAAATTAAATACGGAAAATGCGGTTTCTTCTTGTTCAAACTGTGATTAATAAGCAGACACATACCTTTTCACTATTATTTCATTAAAATAAGAGATTTTTTCATTAAAATCAAAATAATGATATAAAAATAGTTTCATAGTGTATGCTAAATTTAATTTTTAGCGTCTCTATGCAGACTGTAATAACAGTGGACTGGCCATCGGGAGCACCTTCACGGTGAGCCGCTGTAAAATGTGGGCCGACCCATTGCCTAATTATAAATAATGAATTATAGTTAGCTGATGGGCTGAGCTGATCCTGTATGCACAATTATAGCACCCGACAGACGATTGCAAGTATTTCATTCAGTAAATAAACAGTGTAGCCTATAATAAAATGAAATGTATAAGTTAAACTACTTCAAATTAATTAAAAGTTCATTGAAAATAATAAATTTGTAATAAAAAATAATTAAAAAAAGTAGATTAATAATAAAACTAAGCAATTAAAATATAAAAGAAATACTAACAGTTAAGTATTTGGTTATGACTGAGATTGAACCATGTTTCAGTTTAGATTTTATTTACTATTTGTTTGTCTGTTAATTAATGATGGTGTTAGTACTCCTGACTGCTGAAAATACATGAGGTTTTTTTTTAATGTTAAATAAGACAAAAAGACCCATGCTTGTCATTCTCCCATAACATCTTTGTAAATATATGTAAATATCTTAGATGCATTCCTTCTTTATTTTGCAGCTACTTGTGACTCTTAAATAATGGCATACTACAGAAACTGGAGGAAACGTAATGCTGAAGTGCTGTGTCTTGCAGCTGATGATTCAGATAGCAGTGATGCAGATGGGTTGCTGAGGGCTCAGTTCAGTGAGGATGAAACTGCCTCTTTGTCACCTTCAGCAGATGGCAACATCTCATATTATGACTCCGATGCATTAGTCCTGTCTTCTGACTCTGACTCTGAGGTTGCTGGCAGTCTCTCTGATGATTCTGCAGAGGAAACACCTCCTGATCTGGGTGAGGAAGTTGCAGCTTGGGCAGCTACCAACAAATGTAAGCGGTCTGCACTAAATGAACTGCTAGACATTCTAAGGCGTCAAGGACATCGCCTTCCCAAGGATGCCAGAACGCTGCTAAAGACCCCCAAAAGAGTGGAAACAGTTGAACTGTGTGGTGGACAATATGCATACTTTGGCATTGCTTCTGGCATTTTGAAAGTTTTAGCCCAGAGTCCTGGTTTCCTAGAAGACCGCATAGACATGTGCTTCAACATTGATGGTATTCCACTTTTTAAATCATCAAGCCTGCAGATGTGGCCAATCCTGTGCAGTTTCCATGCTTTTGCACCCTTCATTGTGGCACTCTATTGTGGAAAAGCAAAACCCAGCCCAGTTCAAGATTACCTTTCTGATTTTCTTCAGGAGTTGCAGCACCTTAAGGAAGATGGCATAGTCCATGGAGAGAAAACACTTCAAGTGACTGTGAAAGCCTTCATTTGTGATGCACCAGCCCGATCATTTCTGAAGTGTATAAAAAATCACAACAGCTACTTCGCATGTGAGCGCTGCACAGTAAGAGGCACCTATGTGGGACGAGTTGTTCTCGGTGCTACAGCACCCGGTGTTGTTGCAAGGTCTGAAGCAGAATTCAGTAGACTTGCCTACAAAGATCACCAAGTTGAAAAATCTCCACTGACCCTAGCCGGGATTCCATGTATTCGAACATTTGCATTGGACTACATGCACTTGGTGTGTTTGGGTGTAGTTAGGAGAATGCTTCACTACATGCAGGGAGGACCCAACACATGCAGACTGTCATTTCAGCAAAGGAGTGACATTTCAGATAAACTCAAGGCATTGAATGGAGAACTTCCTAGTGAGTTTGCTCGGCAGCCTAGGACTTTACTGGAATTGGACCGGTGGAAGGCCACAGAACTCAGACAGTTTCTACTTTATACTGGACCAGTGGTTCTAAGAAGAGTGGTTTCACCTGCTGTATATAGTCACTTTCTTTCCTTGATGGTTGCAATGTCAATCCTGTTGAATTCTGATGATGCAGAGCGTGAGCAACACTTGGACTATGTCAGAGAGCTACTCATGTACTATGTGAGGAAGTGTGAGGATATATATGGAAACACCTTCACTGTATACAATGTGCACTCACTACTTCACTTACCAGATGATGTGGAACACTTTAGATGTTCACTGAATGGGATTTCAGGCTTTCCATTTGAGAACTACCTGCAGACTCTAAAGAAAATGGTCAGACAATCTCGCAATCCTATAGCCCAAGTTGCCAAGCGTTTGGCAGAACTAGAGCAGTCTACAAAATGTAGGCCCTTGACCAAAGAGCGGTTTACTCGCGTCTCCACAAGGCCACGAGATTGTTGTTTCATTCTTCAGAACAAGGACTATGTCTTTGTAAAGGAAATACGCGAAGAAGGCACCTTGGTTTGTGATGTGCTACGCCAATGCCACACAGAGAGTTTCTTCAGTGAACCTTGTGATTCTAAACTGCTCAACATCGTCCGTGTTAGAGATATCAACAGAACCAAACGTAGACTGATCAGCAAACAGCAGTTGATTCGAAAAGTTGTCTGTCTTCCAAACAACCCCGGTGAAGCTGACACAGGGTACATTTTGTTCCCCTTGCTGCATGAAGTAGAACGTATTTGAATTGTAAGTATGTTACTGAAAGTAATGTTCCTAAGGATGATGATACAAGGGGCAACTTTTAAGCAATGTTGCCAGATGACTTTAGGCAATGTTGCAGGCAACCAGGTGAGACACAGGGCACACAACTAGTCTAAAGTATCCAGATAGAAATTTGTTACCCATTCTCAATGGAAAAGTGGCCAAGCAACATTGCTCAAAAAAGTCGCCTGGCAAATTTGCTCAAAGTTGCCCCATGTATCATCAGCCTAACAGCTTTCCCAGAAATTATCCTTGTGAGGGTGTGGAGGTTGTATATGATGCTTTTTCTGAGTGTGGAGGAAAGAATGCTCCCCTTATGTAGATTGCATGCAACACATTCAGAGAATGATTAAGTTATCTGAAGTAAGTTGTTGCAGGTGCCAGAGTCCTAAACTGAAATAACACTTCTCTAAAAGTACTGGTTTGTTCTGATTCTTTTATAGGTCTTATTATGTGGATCAGGGCAGTTTGGACAGAGCCACATGGAGAAGAGGAGGGAGTCATCCCAGAGGTTTGGGTGAAGGACAGCATGGTTCACTGGCCACCAGGGGCTAATGTAACCAAAGTAGCTAAAGAGATGCGACAGCCAGCAAGCAGCTGGAAAAAGTTTCCACTGTTGAAAATTAAAATCAAGTCAAGTAAGTTTACATCCCTTTCTAAAAGTTAAATCAGTTTTTTTTTTTTTTTTACTACTCTAATTAGGGGTGTGTGATATGACGATTTTTGATCGTGGAAGATTACAGTGTCTCTACGACCTGCTTTTGAATAAACATTTTAACACAAATTAAGTTAGTTATTAAGTTTGTTTTGTTGTCCACTTACTTTAGAGAAGCGGGAGGTGTGTGAGGCATTCGACCAAACAACAACTGCAGAGCTGAGTGAGGAAGAATGCAGTCCTGTCAAGAGGGTATCGAAGAAGAAAAAATACCCAGGGTTTATGTTAGGTATAGAATAATTGGCCACTGTGGCAGGTCCCTGGTTTCTGGTGCTGAAGGATATTATATCTTGTGATAGTATGCATTGTGGTTATATTGTTGTTTTCCTTCTTACACAGATGTGGATGAATGCACCCAAGATGGTTCTGGAAAAGGATGCAATGTACGAGAGCCATGTGTGGAAGCACAATCACAAAACAGTAAGCAAACTGGTAAGCATCATAACTTTTATTATATATTTCAGCCAATCCATCATCTAATTTGGTTGTCTTTCATCCATCAGGTCTGTCCTTTCCAAAACCACCAAGTGTTCGACAAATGTCCAGCCAGGCTTCAGGATCAGGAGAAATGACTCCTAGATCTAGGTCCCGCAGTCCACTCCATGTCTCTCCATGTACTCCACACCAGCGCTCTTATACCCCACGCCAGCGGTCCCATACTCCACACCAGCGGTCCCATTACGCCAGCGGTCCCATACCCACCAGCGGTCCCATCCCATACTTCACACCAGCGGTCCCATACCCACGCCAGCGGTCCCATACGCCAGCGGTCCCATACCGCCAGCGGTCCCATCATGGTCCCACGCCAGCGGTCCCATACTCCACGCCAGCAGTCCCACTCTCTGCGTCACAGCACTCCACACCAGCGCTCCCACTCTTCTCATCATTGGTCCCACAGTCCATGTAGGGTGAACCAGCACAGAGAGGGCAGTGATCTATTCCCTTTAGATAATGGAAGTAAGTATATCTCTTTATTTTCTAACTGACAGTGGTGTTTTTGCAAATGGGACAAATGTGTATATATTTTTTGACTTTCAGAGTTCCAAAGACGAGTCCTCTATCTACTTTCTGATATAAGAGCAAAGCTGTCCCAAGTGGGTCAAAACTTTGTGCCCCCAGAATCTCAGTTCCACCTGGATAAGATAAACAGCAGGCATGAGCTCAAGAATCTAGAAGGGCAACTAACTGATGAAGGACAGAAGAATCAGATGGTCAGTATAACTTTGTCATGCCAATAGTAAAACTGTTCTCTCTGTGTTCCTGAGTTGGAAAATGTCAAATTTTAAAAAATGTTTTCAGATGTCTCGGTTAGCCAAGATTGGGGGTGCAAACCTTGAGGACTGTGTGAGAAATGTGATGAAAAGGTAAATGAAACTCCATAATACAGTTTTTCTCTGTTGCTTTGGTGCATTTCTCAGATCAGAATTGAAATTCTTATCTTCTAGATCAACTTTCACATCACCTAGTCACTTCTTCACATCATAAAAGCAATTTCTCATTTCTTGAAACAAACAGAAAATGCAGTTTAGCAGAAAAAATAGGTTCCCATTAGGGGTATAACGATTATTTAACGATTTTTGATTGTTGACAATAAAAAATGTCTCCCCTATCTGCTTTCGAAGAAATAACGTAGTGTCCGTTCTACAGCATACATTCTATCAGTTGTAGTTCTGACACCTCTGTCTTAATATACTGTACAATGCCACATACATTCACATCAGTGTTAACTCAGCAATACTGCACTTATTCACAATTACAAAAGTGCAATATTTGCATGTGCTTTAAAGCTTTGCCAGTTCAAAGTTTTATTCACATGCTGTTCTGACACAGGCTTTTTCATGTACACCTGAAGTACACACACTAAAAAAAGGGTTTGTACGGTCATTAAAAACCTGGAAATGTCATGGTATTTTCAAACAGCAATTTCCAGGCCTGGGAAAGTTTTGGAAAAATAAAATAAAGAAATAATGCTCGACCAAAGCGATGAAGAAAAACTCTAAGGCATTCCTTCTCTGCTTGAAGGCTCAGCTGTTCTGGTCACTTACATTGTTCATTCAGCTAAACAAATATTGGTTACTGATTTCACTTGGTTGTCTTTTTTCTGTTGGCAGAGTTCTTACAAATCGATTGATGGCCATGATGAACATGGACGGCACAGGACCAAAGAAAGCCTTTGGCAAAACACAGCTCTGCCAAGTTATGATAGGTACTGGATCACTTTTCTAGTATGATTAGAGGATGTAGTTTCCAGCTAGGTCAGTGTTACTCATTGTACAGGGTTCGTACAAGATGCTTAAAGTGCTTGAAGTTGACTTTTTTAAAATTTAGGTCCTGGAAAACCCTTTAAAACAGGCATAGTTATGTATACAGTTATCTGATTGGCTTGCGTAAATGGTGGGTGGAGTGTACGCATTTGTGGATCATCAGCTACTTGAGGCTAGAAATGTTTCTAAATCCACAAATGCACAGTGACCGATCTACAAATGCACAGGATGCGATTCACAAAAGAATACCAGGCAAAGTTGTGTTTGTGACATAAAAATATATTTGTGAATGTTTTTTATTTGCAAATCTTATTTTATTTTATTTTTTGTGTGTGAATTTAATTCTTGATTGTGAAACTATGAGATTTATTTGTGGATCTCATTCTGTTTATCAATACGTTAAATTTATGTTAATCTCTTTACATTTATTTGTGGCTCATAGTCTACTTTTTTGGAATTTTGCAACGATTCTACCCCGATATGTGAAAGCCTTGGAATTTTATTTTGCAGTATCTGTACAAACCCTGTTTTTAGCCACCACAGATGGCAATAATGTATATAAAATAGCCTACTCAACCCTGCTACACTATTCATTCCAAAAGCTGTTGTGTACTCATGAAGCCTATAGTAGCCTAGTATTGGTTAGAATTTGTTTTGTAGATTGTAATGTCTTGAGTGCAAAATGGATCAGGGATCCTAACGCTTTCCATGTCAATAAGCAGTGACAAACTGTACCGTCTTCCTCAGTATCACATAATCATATCAGTTTTTCATTCTTTTTCTTCTCCTAGTAAATGTAACAGTATATGAGAATTTGGATATTCTGTAGAATACACTCATGTAATCAAGGCTTTTGAGTATGGATGAGATGTACTTAAGCAAGTGTTCATACTGGAATTATCAGAGAATATAGAACACACACCTTGTAAGATATGTGAATTCTATTTTGTGTAGCGCCAATTTTAGTCGAATCGGGTCCATGTAACACTTGTCAGTTCAATTTTGCATCTGAAAAATAGGACATTTTAAAATTGGACTATGTTGACTTTATCCAGCTGGTGCAGCTTACTTGGAAATAATAGTGAGGATCACTGAGCCACTAGTTGGTTATCCATGCTTATTTAAAGAGTTTAAATTACTTTGTGGATTAGTACGAGTGATGGTTAGTTGAAAATGTATACTGTATTTTAAAATGAGTGATACAAGTGTCTCTATCTTCATTCAGGTGCTGTACAGCAGTCAAAACCATCAGCGTCAGAGGCTGACATTAAAAAATTAATGCGGAATTATCTCCGGTCTGCTCCCGACAGATGTGGGGGTATGGGACGCCGAAAGGGCCAGACAGCGATTGATCTGTGTTCTGATTCTGAATAGGTACAAGCTAGCATTTACACTACCAGTCAAAAGTTTATGAACCAGAAGATTTTTAATGTTTTTTTTTTAAGAATTTCTACTATTTAGGAATTTTACTATTTTAAAATGTAATTTATTCCTGTGATTAAAGCTGAATTTTCAGCATTATTACTCCAGTCTTCAGTGTCGCATGATCTTTCAGAAATCATTCTGAAAATACTGATTTTCTGTTCAAGAAACATTTATTATTATTATTATTATTATTATTATTATTATTATTATTATCATTATTATCAATATTAAAAACAGTTGAGTACTTTTTTCTGGATTTTCTGTTGAATAGAAAGATCCAAAGATCTGAAATATAATTTATGTAAAATAGAAGGTTTTGTAACATTAGACACTACACCATATAATATAATATAAAATATATATATATTTTATTATATATTTTATATTATATTATAGAAAATAATACTTTTATTTAGCAAGGATGCATTAAATTGATCCAAAGTGATGACAAAGACATAATGTTACAAAAGATTATTTCTATTTCAGATAAATGCTTTTCTTCTGAACTTTCTATTCATCAAAGAAACCTGAAAAAAATCTACTTTGCTGTTTTCTGCATAATATAATAATAATA
>VONZ01000865.1:137500-307581 GCA_012976165.1 Labeo catla
AAATCAATATGACTTGGCAAATCATCTGCGACTTTAGCGGTCATCAAAATCATAACTTACTCTTTAAAATCATCTAGCGACTTTTGAGTCATGCTAAAATCATGCTAACGACTTGTTGGTAATCTTAAAATCATGCTAGCGACTTGCTATTCAATGCTAAAATCATGCTAGCTAATCATGCTGAAGTCATCCTAAAAATCATGTTGGTGACTTGCTAATCATGCTAAAATATCTAGACTTTGCTTAGTCATGCTAAAATCATCTTTAGCGACTTCTAGTCATCTAAAATCATGCTACGATTTGCTAATCATCTTTAAAGCTATCTTGCTAGTCGCTAGCTTGCTGCGCTAGTCGTCTTGCTAATCATGCTAAAATCATGCTAGCGACTTGCTAGTCATGCTAAAATCATGCTAGCGACTTGCTAATCATGTTAAAATAATGCTAGCAACTTGCTAGTCATGCTAAAATCATACTAACGACTTGCTAAAATCATGTTAGCGACTTGCTAGTCATGTTAAAATCATGCTAGCGACTTGCTAATCATGCTAAAATCATGCTAGGGACTTGCTAGTAATGCTAAAATCATGCTAGTGACTTGCTAAAATCATGCTACCGACTTGCTAGTCATGCTAGTCATGCTAGAATCATGTTGGCGACTTGCTAATCATGCTAAAACCATGTTAGCGACTTGCTTTCTATCATGCTAGCAACATGCTTTCTTTCTAATCTAATCTTTCTAACTAATCTTTCTTTCCTTTCTAACAAATCTTTCTTTTTTCTTTTGTTCTAACTAATCTTTCTTTCTTTTTTCTTTCTTTCTTTCTAACCAGTCTTTCTTCTTTCTTTCTAGCTAATCTTTCTTTTTTCTTTTTCTTTCTAACTAATCTTTCTTTTCTTTCTTGCTTACTTTTCTTTCTATCTAATTAATCTTTCTTTTTTCTTTTTTACTTTTCTTTCTTTCTTACTTTTTTTTCTTTCTTACTAATCTTTCTTTTTTCTTTTTTACTTTTCTTTCTTACTTTTCTTTCTTACTAATCTTTCTTTTTTCTTTCTTTCTAACTAATCTTTCTTTTTTATCTTTCTTCTTTCTTTCTAACTAATGTTTCTTTCTTTCTAACTAATCTTTCTTTCTTTCTTTTTCTTTCTAACTAATTTTTCTTTTTTTCTTTATTTATATCTATCTAGCCTATCTATCTTCAAACTTTATCAACCAAACTAAAACTATTTCAAACTGAAAACCTTTAAACTTTCTTTAAACTAAAAGCTTTTAAAACTACTTAAAACTTACTGGCTAGGCTTTCTCAAGCCAACTTAAAGTTTGCTAACAAATTTTTATCTAGTTTGTAATAAGATCAAATGGACACCAGCTTGATCAGGCTGGGAGACCAACTAATACCAGCTACTTCCATCTTAAACCAGCTAAAACCAGCCTGGCCAGGCTGGGAGACCAGCTAAAACCAGCTACTTCTGTCTTAAACCAGCTAAAACCAGCCTGGCCAGGCTGGGACACCAGCTAAAACCAGCTACTTCCAGCCTAAGCTGGTTTTAGCTGTTTTTTTTTCAGCAGGGATGTCTCCAGATATTGTAATAATTGATCTGTGGAGTATTTCAAACTGAAACTTCACAGACACAATCTGGGAACACCCAAGATCAATATTACATCTTGTAAAAGGGCATAATAGGTGCCCCTTTAAAGTGTAGTGATTGTTTCAGTGTTACTTACTGAACTGATCTGGATTCTTTAACCACAGGTAACAAATACTGAAGAACTTCATCTGTTGTATGTTGTGCACCAATAAACTGTTTTAGAACAAAAACATCCATCTTCTGCTCTGATGTCAGCAACACATAAACCAGAGCTGACCACTGTGAAGAGGAGAGTTTGGTTTCCCTTATTTCTCCAGATTTCAGATAATCTTGGATCTCCTGCATCAGTGAATCATCACCCAGTTCATTCAGACAGTGAAACAGATTGATGGATTTCTCTAGAGAGCGATTATCCCTGATCTTCTCTTTGATGTACTGAACTGTTTCCTTTTTTTTGTAGGAGTAGCTTACTGTCTGTGTCAGTAGTTTTTGTAAGAGAGTCTGATTGGACTCTACTGAGAGACCCAGAAGGAACCGCAGGAAAAGTTCCAGATGTCCATTCTCACTCTGTAAAGCCTCATTCACAGCGCTTTGATGCAGATCAGATAATGACTTCATCCTCTTTAAAACTTTAGAGAAAGAACTTCGTTTGGTTTTGTCATACACATTTACCTTTTTGTTTGTAAATGAGAGGTGTGCATATAGAGCTGCTAGATGTTCCTGCAGGCTCAGGTGAACAAAGCAAAAAACTTTCCCCTGATACAAGCCCAACTCCTCTCTGAAGATCTGAGTGCACAATCCTGAGTACACTGATGCTTCTGTCACATCAATGCCACACTCTCTCAGGTCTTCATCATAGAAGATCAGGTTGCCTTTCACAAGCTGCTGAAAAGCCAGTTTCCCCAGTTTGAGGATCATGTCTTCATCTGTCACATTCTTCTCATAGTCCTTCTCATGTTTTATGTTGGTCTGAAGGATCAGGAAGTGTGTGTACATTTGAGTGAGAGTCTTTGGAATCTCTCCACTCTCTGCTTGACTCAACATCTTCTCTAGAACAGTGGCTGAGATCCAGCAAAACACTGGGATGTGACACATGATGTAGAGACTCCTTGATGACTTCAGGTGTGAGATGATCCTGTCAGCCAGACTCTGATCACTGATTCTCTTCCTGAAGTATTCCTCCTTCTGTGGCTCATTGAAGCCTTGTACCTCTGTCACTCGATGGACACACTCAGAGGGAATGAGATCAGCTGCTGCTGGTCTGGAGGTGATCCAGATGAGAGCAGAGGGAAGCAGATTCCCCACAATGAGGTTCATCAGCAGCATGTCCACTGAGACTAATTCAGATATGTTACACAGTTTTACTTTGTGCTTAAAGTCCAGAGACAGGCGACACTCATCCAGACCATCAAAGATGAACAATACTTTATATTCCTTCATGGATATGTCAATTTGTTTTGTTTCGGGGAAAAAGAAATTAAGAAGACCTGAAAGACTGCATTTTTTGTCCTTCATCAAATTGAGCTCTCTGAAAGGAAGTGGAAATATGAGCTGGATGTCCTGATTCTCTTTCCCTTCGGCCCAGTCTAGGATGAACTTCCGCACAGAGACTGTTTTTCCAATGCCAGCGACTCCCTTTGTCAGCACAGTTCTGATGGGTTTGTCTTGTCCAGGTAAAGGTCTAAAGATGTCATTGCATTTGATGGCTGTGTCCTCTGTTGCTGATCTCCTGGATTGTGTCTCGATCTGTCTCACCTCATGCTCATTATTGATCTCTCCACTCTCACTCTCTGTGATGTAGAGCTCTGTGTAGATCTCATTCAGCAGTGTTGGGTTTCCCTGCGTCGCTGTTCCTTCATACAGACACTCAAACTTCTTCATCAGATTTGATCTAAATGTTTTGAGGACTTCATGGCTGTAAAATAAGAATTTTACATTACTATGTGAGTTAAAAAGCACAAAGTCTAATTTGTATTCTGTATCATATATTCAGATCATATATCTTACAGTAATATTATACCTGAGATCAGGCTGTGTATCTCCACACTTGAATTGTACTCGACAAACCATAGACACTTCACTTATCATAGACACACAGCTGGGCTCTGCTTCTGATTTCTTCTGAAGAACTGAACTAAAACAAAGAGGGATTAAAGTTCATTATTGTATGTCATTATTGTATGAGCACTTTATAATAATATCGTACACGGTTTATACAAAAATAGCTAACTGAACTGTGAAAATACGTGATACTATAAAACTTTGCTATAATCATATTTTTATACAAAATGTTATACCTGAGACCAGACTGTGAATCTCCAATGGTAAAGTTTATTGGCTGATGCATGGACATGTCACTCTTCATAGACACACAGCTGGGCTCTGGCTCTGATCTCTTCTGATGAACTGGACTAAAACAACAGATTAAACTGTTAATTATGAGAATCTTAATTTAATTAGACAATCATCCTAATATACTTCTAAAGGTATTTTTTATTTAAGGACTTTTGGAGCCTTCATGGTCTTATTGTATTCTTTCTTTCTTTCTTTCTTTCTTTCTGTCTTTTTATATAAAAGGTTATGTAATGTGTTCACTTAAAGTACCTGCATTCTGGAAAAAAACCTTCTCCAGGTGTTTGTGTTTCATCCATGATGGATCTGAACAGTTTGATCTCCACCACTGATAAACAAGTCTGATAAACAAGTGACAAGCAATCACAAAAACTACAGTAATTAAACAGCCTGTTGTAAATAATTCCATTCCAACCTTTAAATATATTCTGTATTGTAAATAATTGATTCTGACAGTTTAAAATGGCTAAACATCAACTCTGTACATTTACATTCACTTTTATACCATTCTAGTCACAAGGACACTAAATGATTTTAGCAAATGCAATGTAATTTACAGTTTGTGTCTCATATTTTCTTGTACTATTAAAGTATCAGATGGAAAAATGCATATGGCAGTTGTATTCAAACGAGGTTGTGCATAGTAAACTAGGTGTTGTAACCTCCATATCTGGTTATTTTGGGGAGGAGATGCGGTGTTGGTGAATGTACCCAATCTTCTGCAGGATTTTTTAAAGGGGTCATTGGATGCCCATTTTCCACAAGTTGATATGATTTTTTAAGGTCTTAATAAAAAGTCTCTAATATACTTTGATTAAAAATTCTCAATGGTTTTGTAAAACAACACCCTTTTGACCTTGCCAAAATGAGCTCTGCAAAAATCATCTCATTCTAAGGGGTTGTTCCTTTAAATGCAAATGAGCTCTGCTCACCCCGCTGCTCTCTTCTCTCTGTGGAAAGACGGTCTTGTTTACATTAGCCGCATTTAGCCGCTAAACTTCCTATTTACCACGTTGCAAGGAAAGGCGATCGCAAAGATTCATAAAAAAAAACCCTTATACACACTTCTGCTGTAAGTGAAGCTGGGTCATGAATGATTCGCGCGAACATAGACGGATATATGTAGATCGGGAGGCGCATTCCCTTCACAAACAAAGTAATCTACTGCATCTTCAGCGGCTCAGATGTCAGAGTAAATGAGGACCACTATGTTCATTATTACATCCAGCAACACAACACCTCAATCGCTCAATCGGAGATTTTCTTGTCTAATTTACATCACAGCTCTGGCATCAAAACATGGAAAGTTACTGGACTGTGACAGCTGTTCTAAGATAAGAGCTCATGTCAGTCAACTATTGTGGGAGCGGCCTCTGTCGATTTGACGGCACACCGAAAGGCATCTGAGAATGGCTCGATTTGAAAAAGGGGGTTTTATTTTTACAGATTAATTAAAAACCACTGCATGGATTTTTATCATTATAGGGTAGATTTGTACATACACTGCCAACACACATTAATGTTCAAACAACATGAAAAAGTGAACATCCGATGACCCCTTTAAGCCAAAGTAATATCTTCATTTTCTGCACAGACACAATTTAAGGATGAAATCTATGCAAAACTTTGTAGACATGTAATTTTATTTATTATATATATATTTTATGAAGCCCCTGGTGCTTGTCTATGGGCAACACCATAACTATAACACTGCCATATTAAAGTCTTTTAGTAGAAGAAATATAGTCCCCACTTCATGTTACATGCCATCTTGATCACCAAGTCATAAACACATTTTTAAATATATAATTTCTTTTTTATTTTTTTGTTTTTTTGCAAATGAAATTTTTCTTAGAAAGTGAACAATTCTTTAGTGTCGTCAACAACAGAAAATGTTACAATCTAAAACAGTTAAAATATACGATATCAAGAGATTCTGGCTCAAGATTACACAAAGAACATAAACCTAAGATATTGTCCTTACATTAATTAAGGCAATGCATGAATAATATCTATGACTGAAATACATTTATTTCATTTCATACTACTTTCACAGTAAAACACAACCTTTTTATAACCTTTAAAAACTATGGGGTAGATTTATAACAACAGTAGGCTACTTTCATTCACACTGATCGTTATATCAATTTTTAATAATAAAGGTTTGAAAAAATGTTTAAAGAACATTAGAGTGAAACATGTTACAATCTTGTAATCCTTATATGTCCATATTTAATCATGTTTCTTGTGTGTTTCATGATTGAGTTAGTATTTTCTGCTTACTTACATTAATTAGGAAGTGCCTTGTGCTCCACACCTGAAGACTTGCTTTGATCAAAATCTTTGGCTACTTTGGTTACAAGTTCTTAAAATGTCCTTGGTCTGCCATTATGTACATATCAATTTCCACATTACGATATAAGAATTGCAGTTTTTTTCAAAACAGAAAAAAACAAAACGAAAACAACAAAAAATATGACCAGGTGTAAACACTGCACATAAAACAATCTGCTTTCACTTTAACTTTGTCACCAGGCTTGCCAAACCTGTTTGGAGGGAGAAAAACAACTTATCATCAAGTTTGGTCTTGAGTGACTAAATGCTGTTTTGGACAAATATTATATATTATATATTAATAATATATTATATATATTCATAAAAGTCAGTTCTATGTAATTTTTGTGTGTTTTGATAATGATTAACATGCCATAAATGTGTTTTAAGTCATCTGAAAATGTTTTTGTAAATAATTAAATTATCATAATGTCATTATAAATAATGATTTGATATATTATAAATCACATATTTTCACAAATTTGTCGCTTTAATATTTTACCATTAAGTTTTTCAATGTTGAAACTGATTAAAAACTATTTGTAAACAACATCAACACGGCAGAACAGACTCATGGATTCACAATAGTGTGAAGGAGGAACAATTTCAAACTGAAATGTGTGAAAACATCCATCCACCTGACTAATAAGCAGTAATTATATAATCAGCGATAATCATCCCTATGTTTCATTGAAATGACTAAATATCCAAATATGTTCTAATATGTAAATATGTTCTATAAAGTAGCCAATTATTGTCATACTAAAGTACAGATACCTTTATGGAAACTAACTGAAATAAAACTAAAGTCGCTTGTAAAAAAATTCTTAAGTAAAACTATTAAAGTAACTAATATTAAAAGTACTTAAGTATGAAAAGTACAGGTAAATTTTGTAAATAATGTCACAGCAGAGTGTATCAATGGCAACCTAAGTAAGAGCCTGGATATACAATGTGTCATATACATATATACTGTATATACTGTATGTAAATGATATATAAGATTTAAAAGGATTGTTTACAAAAAAAACAAACAAAAAAAATCTATCATCACTTTCGCTCATGTCATTCCAAACTTGCATAAATTTATTCTGTATGTAACAGTAAATATTACTGTTCTAAAGTTCTTTAAATCCCGCATTAATGGGATTAATGGGAATTTCTATTAGCTGCACTGCTGCCCACTCTGCAAACAAGCCTGCGCTGCCCTTATGAAAAAGCAGTTTATTCTAGTATGCTATTAGTATGCTTCTTTTAAACTAAAATAGGGAAGTATACTTTCAGTATACTTTTTATGTACTTCTCAGAAATATGCTTAAAGTGACATTTAAGTATACTTGATTTATGCTTAGAAAAAGTCTAAGCATATTTGCTCTGTTGTGCTCTGAGAATCCGTGTTTTCATTGTTATACGCTAGGGACGCTATTGCACATCTTCTGTACAGAATTTCCAAAACACAAGTGAAGAAAACTAAATGCTTCCACGTGTAATCTAACACAATTGTCAGACATAATACAGCATCAAAATCATAGATATGTAAAACTGTGTGACGTTAAGGAATAAAATGTCGACCCATGAAGAGGTAATAATGACTGATAAGCTTTGGGTGTCAGGGTTTTGTCACAGCAGTCTACTAGAAAAAGACCCAAATGCAGAACGACCAGGGATTGCTGACCGTCCACATGGCAGCAACGCAGCTGGATCCTCTTCCCCGGAGAGGTCTGGCTCACCCTCCGATGCAGCGATCAACATCCGGTAGTCGGGGGGAGCTCCAAAGGATACGAGTGGTACCCCACGGGAGGGTCCAGCCCATTCCTTGGGCAGCTCCAGTGGCTGCGGAGTGCCGGTGGAAGGAGGAGCCCTCAGAGGTTGGTTCCTCTGAGGGGAATTCCTCACTGTCACCGTAAGACCAGTAACGACCACATCCAGAAACGCACGGGTGGAAAGGCATCTATACCCCGACGCAACGCTGTCTTTGTAACACCGCAATGTCGAATTGGTACAAATGCAACGTCGCCTTTAAAAAGGCGTTCCACCCATGAATGCTCTTTCAGGGTTGCTCTTTTAACGTGCTGAGGCACACAGGGGAGATCGCTGCCTGCAACACAAACGGGGGTAGTGCAGCCTGATGTGTTCAACCCACTCGTCACGGGAAAACGACCACCGCTGAAGCGCCGTACCGCCAACACCAAGAGCACGCTGAACTTGTTTCAGTTTCTTCTGAAGTGGAGAGCAGAACAATGTTGAACCGCTCGACTCCGAAGCGAAAAGCTAATTATACTCATGCTGTGATCAGCAGCAGCTGGATGCAATCATCACATGCCAATGTGCATTGGATTGTTTAGTTTACACTCAAAGTGGATTGGTCTCGCTAAGCGAGATCCCAATTCGTCGGTGGCCGACGTGACTCGGAGTGACCGACTGATGGGGAACATACAGCCTCTGAGTTTAGTCTGTAAGGGATAATTCACCCCAAAATTATACATATATATATATATATATGTGTGTGTGTGTGTATATATATATATTTTTTTTTTCATTTCTTGCTCACCCTGGTGTTGTTCTTTTGTTCTTCTCTTTTGGACCACATACTCGTCCATATAATGGCAGTAACAGCGATCAGCTTCAAGCTTTAAGAAAAAGAAGCAAAAGTAACACATAATGATCCCATTCTGAGCACATACTTTAGGGTTTGGTGAAAAACCCTCCTGTGTCTTGATCAGTCTTTTCCATACAATGGCATTCAATCATTTTCAAGCTCAGAACGTGACAGCAGACCTGCACAAATAATACATTTTCAAATTACACTTGAGTGAGCGAAAATATTTGAATCTAAAAATACAATTACTGCCTTTGTTTCCCTTTTTTTTTTTGCATCCTAAGAGAGGGGAGCTAGGATGCAAGAAAAGGAAATAAGAATGCACAAATAATAAGGAACTGAGCAGCCCTCAGACAGATAAAGAAACATAGGTTTTTCTCTTGTTTTGTGTTCCACGTAAAACAAACAAGTAACTATGGGAGCAGATTAGACTCATTAATAATTCACGCAAAAGACAATGCACACGTGTCCCAATTCACATGCATGAAACCCAATTCACGTGCACGAAAAAAAAATATTCACAAAACCAACTCACGTGCACAAAATAAGAATATAACTAAATAAAATACGTTTCACAATTGCAAAACACAATTCACAGATGTACAACTGTATACAAAAATGTGTATCATGGACTGTGAATGTGTGAACAGCTGTTTTTGCATGTGCATTTTTTAGACTTGGGTGTGTGTTTTTGAGACTCTCCTGGCAGCGAACTCCTCCCATGCGGGTCACTCGTACTCTTTAGCCAATCAGATTTGAGCCTGTTGATTGACCAGCATATAAAAGAATATACAGAAGTAATAACTTAGAATGTGTAAAGCATAGAAGTATTGGGAATACATGAAGGTATCAGAATTACTTTTTTTTTTTTTAATCCATGTAAAAAAATAAGTAATACTATATTAGAAGAAGTGATGGGTAATATACAGGGCAAAAGTATTACATGTGGGGATTTTAATGCACATAATGGCCTGTGGCTAGTAAAAATACAGACAACAATGGGGTAATCATAGAAGAATTTATGGAAGAACACTCGCTTGAGTGCTTGAATGATGGGAAACCAACAAGAATGGATATAGTAAAAGATGGCATGTCATGTTTGGATCTCACAATAATATTAGCTGCTTTAGCCGGTAAGTGTACCTGGAGTGTACTTGAAGATAACTTGGGCAGCGAACAATTCAATTCAATTCAATTCAATTCAATTCAAATTTATTTGTACAGCGCTTTTCAAGATACATATCGTTGCAGAGCAACTTTACACCAAATTAAAGTTTTTACAATATATTTAGTAGTAGATTACTAGTGGTGACTATGTCAATTAATAACGTTATCAAACAGACAAAGAACACTATAAATGAGTAGCAAAGAAAAAGAAAATTGAACAAATTACACTGAAATTATATGGTCAACTGTTAGAAAGAGTGACAGAGTTCAAATATCTTGGATTAATTCAATTCAATTAAATTCAAATTTATTTGTATAGCGATTTTCATGATACATATCATTGCAAAGCAACTTTACAGCAAATTAAAGTTTTTACAATATATTTAGTAGTAGCTTACTAGTGGTGACTATGTCAAGTTGATGTACATTTGGCAGAGATGTATGGTAAAGATCAATTAATGATGTAATCAAACAGACAAAGAACACTATAAATTAGTAGCAAAATTCGGTAGTGCTGTATGTTGTTTCAGGGTTGGTATCATCTGAAGTCCTCTAAGGGGTTGACATCATCTCTTCTTAAGTGTTCTGGATCCAGACTTAAGCTTGTGAATTCCTAGTTACCATGGAATATAAAACAGTTGAGTACATTTTTTTCAGGATGAATAGAAATATTCAAAGATCAGCATTTATTAAACTTTTTTTTTTTCTTTTTTGGAAAGACATTATGTAAATTAATACTTTTATTTAGCAAGGATGCTTTAAATTTTTCAAAAGTGATGATAAAGACATTTACAATATTAAAAAAAAAAAATCTATTTTAGATAAATGCTGTTCTTCTAAACTTTCTATTAATCAAAGAAACCTGAAAAATTCTACTCTGCTGTTTTCAACATAATATAAATAAATGTTTTCTGAGCAGCAAATTAGAATATTAGAATTATTTCTGAATGATCATTTGACTGGACTAATGATGCTAAAACAATC
The DNA here is from genome assembly GCA_012976165.1 of Labeo catla. Lineage (NCBI taxonomy): Eukaryota > Metazoa > Chordata > Actinopteri > Cypriniformes > Cyprinidae > Labeo > Labeo catla. The sequence continues at coordinate 148,524 of VONZ01000865.1, forward strand.
AGCTCAGAAATAAATTATATATATATAATGTATTCAGAATCATTAAAATAGCAATAAGTAACTATTCTGATGTTGCTTTACGGTCTTTTCAGGGTTAAATTTTGAAAATATCAGCTAAAGCATAAAGAAAACAGTTTTGACAGCGTCTTTACATCCATTTTGACCACTCCCAGCACCCATACCGTAAGTACGCGATTAGATGCGCAAGAGCAAAAAAGTGCGGCTGGTAGTGATGCGCGGATGGCGGTTATATCCGCGGGTGCTGCGGATAATCCACGGGTCGGGTAATAAAAAAATACATTTTAATTAATTGCGGGTGGATGAGATCAATCATTAATGATCCAAATATCAACTACATTCGCTAAAATACGAACATGTTTTAAATGCATTTTTCATCAGGCAGACAGTCGCTAATTTGCACTCTCGTTTTAAAAAATATGTGCGTGGTGGGAGGAGGGGGATACATTTCTTAAAGCAGAAATGGAGGCAAAACAGATCCGAGAGACTTAAAAAGGGAGAATTAAAAACAAAACAAAAGGAAGGAAAGAAAAGTGCTGTGTGGGAGCGTTTTAGCGAAGTGGTTAACGAGGATGAATCAAGTGCAGGGTATGTAATATGCAACGGCTGTGAAGCGCTGTATGTATATGAAAGCCACAAGACTGGTACCTCAAATATGAAGCATCATGTGTGTGCTAAATCGAAAGGCCAGTCAAGCACTTTAAGTTCTTACTTTCGTCGGGACAGCAAAAAAATACCACTGGATGTTAAGTCTAGTCTCGTGGATGCATGCGTGGACCTGTGCTGCCTAGATATACGCCCCTTCGATGTTGTCTCTGGCAAGGGATTTCTCAGAGTCCCGGCCCAAACACTAATAAACATTGGTGCCAAGTACGGTGCAGTTGATGCTGATGCTATTATACCCCATCGCCAAACTGTTTGTGACAGGGCAAAGCAACAGGCTACTGCTGCTAAGGAAAAACTTTCAGAGGTCATCCAACAAGTTTTGGAATACAGTGGGATTGCTGTTACCACAGATATGTGGACAGACAAATTTAACAAGAAGACATGTACTGTCCTTACATATCACTACATCGACGAAAAGTGGCATCTGCAAAGTGGCATTCTGGCAACAGTGGAATTCGACAGTCATCTAAACAAAAACAGCGAAAATATCCATGACCAAATAACCACTATGTTAATGAGTTATGGAATAACAGCAGACAAAGTCGTTTTTGTCAGTGACCAGGGCCCGAACATTAAGGCTGCACTTTGGACCTACCACTGGGTTCCGTGCTCCGCACACACGTTGAACACGGTGTTGAGACACGCGTTCAGTGAGAGGAATGCGCCAGAAGGCATCAAAGACATGCTGGAAATGATAGATAAGTGCAAAAGCCTCGTGACATTTCTGAAGAGAACAGGTGCTGTTGCAAGTTTAGCGCACACTGTCCTTCAAGAATGTGAAGTTCGATGGAACAGTAAAGTCGACATGCTGGAATCTATATTAAAACAGTACAGTGACATCAGACAGCTCCTGGAAGACAAAGGCCAGTTGCATCGGATGGAGGGCATCTTTCAAGACCAGCTCATGCACTTGATTGAATTCCTCACTCTCTTCAAATTAGCCATTAACGAGCTTGAAGGAGAAAAATACCCAACAATTCACATGGTGTTACTCTGGTTTTTCAAACTTAAGAGACACTGTGAGCCCAAGTTTGGAGATCTATCATACATAGTCCTTCTCCGTGCTCGTGCAACCAGCCTGCTTGATGAGAAGATGCTCCTAACTTCCACACACAAGGTCGGCACCTTTCTCTGTCCCAGATTTAAATCGCTGAAAATGTTGACTCCAGACAACAGACAGGAGGTGAAGAGACAAGTGCGGGAGCTTATAAGGGAAGAACCCAGTGTCAGTCAGAACGCAGAAGGCACCTTTCTCTCCTCACCAGCGGCAGAACAAGGTATCCTAAATTTTATTAAAATTTGTAAATGATAAATAAATTCTTACATTTTAATTTTTTTTTACAATAAATAAATTATAAAATGCATTTATTATTTTTTATCCCGCATTACCTTAGCACTTAAACTGGGTGTGCGCTAACGAGTTTAATATGCCCGTTGTAGCGGAAGATGACAGCAGACGAGGCAGAAAGCAAAGGGTGGACTTTGGAGAATGGGAAGATGAGACACCCATAACCATGGATGAAGTGGAAGAGTACTGTTCTTCAAATTTTCAGTTAGATGAGTCCTCAGAGGAAAATTTGCTTTCGTTCTGGGAGAAACAATATCGCTTATTCCACGACTGCAGCGCCTTGCAAGGAGAATCTTGTGCATTCCTGCAACAAGCGGTGCGAGCGAACGCTCATTTAGTGCAGCAGGCCATGTTTTGAGGCGAGGCGGAATCGTCTGAATCCTGGCACAGTAGATGCTATTCTGTTTTTGCACAGTGCAAAGGAAAAAGCCAAGTAAGCATAACATAGCTGGTGTTTAGGCTGAATTGGCACCGTTTTTGTTACCTATCGTCCTTTTTTCTATCTGTAGTGCCTATGAGTTTTTTTGGGAAAGAAAGTTCTTACTTGTTCTCTTTTTTATCTGTTTGGAAAGCATAATATTCCGTATTATTTGAATAGATAGGGCTAATAAATTTGTCGTTATCCAGTCATTGTGTGTTTATGTGTTGCGTGTTGCAGTGACGGCGATATTCCCATTAAAGTCTGAATGGAGTAAAGACTGTTTATTTTATTGAGAAAATGTTGGCTAATCTGGCCAAAGACAAAATTAGTTTTATGAATAAATGTTCATTTAAAGCAGCATACGATACGCGTATTATTTTACTATCAGAGATGCGCAGATTAGCTATAAAGTCACTGAATCTGCTGTTAAATACGAAGAATTAGAATAATTAAAGTGACAAGCGGGTGCGGGTCGGGTGCGGATATCTATATCAGAGAAAATTATAGGTGCGGGCGGGTGGCAGGTGGATGATTTGTTTAAAGCCGCGGATTCGGGTGACATTTTAGCTGATCCGCGCATCTCTAGCGGCTGGCATGAGGTTAAGGCAAAAAGGAATACAGCTCTAGCTACTGGGCATGCACACATCAATCTAATGTTTTTTTTACATTAGCAAGCTAACGTTGCTTCTGTTTTTTTTTTCCTTTAAATATCCTATTTAAGAAGAATTTTAGTTACAACCAGGATTTCTGGCACAAATCAAGCACAAATAAACACGGCATTTGGTGTGGGGAGCACTTTGAATTAGGCTTATGTATATATATATATATATATATATATACACAAAGTATTTGATGGACATATAATATGTGTTGAGAGGATTCACTCGGTATCATTGTCTCATTTTTGACCAAGATGGCTTTTAGCTGGTTTTGCATCTGAACTCTTCATATATATTAACAAATATTCGTGAACAATCGATGTTTAATATTCTAATGGCACAAAGAATTATAATGATTTGTTAAAGTTAGTGTTCATGCTGCCTTGAAATTTAAATTTAGTCAACTTGAAATATGAAGTTAGCGAAAACTTGGAGCTGACTAAATGTAACATTTTAAGGCAGCACGAACACTAACTTTTTTTTTTTTTTTTAAAGATGTCATGGATACATGGTTTCTTTTAATGGCACAAACCAACACAAATCGAGCACAAATAAACGGCGCCGGTTCCCTTTCGAGGAAATCGAACTGCGTCCTCTAGGGGTCGCTATGGGGAACGCCGTCTACGTGTCCCGTGTCTGAAGTCTACATACAAAAACATCAACAGAGTTGGCCGGCGACAGCCTATGACGTCACTTCCGGCGTGACTCGTCGCTGCCAGCGTGTCACTACCGGTGTGACCAAAGTATAAAAGGACACCGGTAGAACAGGACGGTCTCTTCTTCGTCTTCACCACTGACCTTTTGTCTGTAACCAAAAGCTCGAATTGAGTGCATGTTTCTCACCAAATGTTTTAATTATGGCTCGCGTGTGACGATGCATGATAAGGAGCAAGTGCTCTTTGCTCCCGTAGAGTTTATTGCGCTCTTTGCTTGTCTCTTACTGCCTTCCCCTCAGGCCAAAGGAACTGATCACCGGGATCAAATCTCATCCAAGGCTCCTTTATAGGGTGTGACGATGCTCCCCTCTCTACGGAAAGGGTCTCTGAGCTCCTCCCCCCCTGGGGGATCAGTGGCTCCTCCTATGTCGGGAGTAGAAACCTGTCCCGATACACTGCCTTCCCTGTGTGGGTAAGTGTATCGGCTCTTGGCAGTTTAGTAGACAGATAGCTGCGGCTACTGTCTGTTTGGCATATTCTGCTCCCCTGTCTTTGAGGGTCTTGCTTTGAGCATTGCCTTTTTTGGGTGGTTGAGATGCGCCCTTACTGCCTTCTCCTTTAGAGCCTTGTTAAGCCAGCAGTGCTCCCCTCACCCTGAGGGTCTTCTTATTCCACCATTTCTCAACGGTACGTCTAAAAATCCATTCTTATGGTAAGGCCCATACAAACCTTTGGGTGCTTTCTCAAATCCATGTATATGGTAAGTGCACACGTGAACCTTTGGGCACTTTTCTAAAATCCACGCTGTGGTATGGAATGCACCGGAGTTCTGCGTCCATTCTAAAATGTTATGCGCTCTAGTTTCGGCGCGCTCTTTATTCACGCTCAACCGCGTTGAGCAGGGAGTTACCACTTGCGTTCTGTAATGTGGCTCCTGAGGGAACCCTGCAGAGCGGAGGTAGTTCCTGGGTGACAGGCCAACCTAGGTAATCCTAGGCACTTGGCCGTATCCCCTTAAAGGATACCTCAGTTTTCAAGCTTGAGGCTCTACCCTGGGTCCAGTGCTCTGACCCTTGCAGGTAAGTTGGGGTACGCAGCCCAGGCTCTGGCCGTAGGGGATATGTCACTGACAGCCGTCACTACATCTCAGGGGCAACTCCCTTAGAGCCTAGGGAGTTGGTACTTAGTGCTCGTCTCTATGATGACAGGCACTCCCCTCAGCATGGCAGCGTGGGTATAACCGTTCCCCATAGCGACCCCTAGAGGACGCAGTTCGAGTTCCTCGAAAGGGAACGTCTCAGGTTACGTATGTAACCTTGGTTCCCTGAGAAGGGAACGAGACACTGCGTCCTCTAGGCTCTTTGCCATGCTTCGGATGTGAACTTCAGACGAATAAGTGACCGTCCTGTTCTACTGGTATCGTTTTATACTTTGGTCGCACCAGTAGTGACGCGCCGACAGCGACGAGTCGCACCAGAAGTGACGTCATAGGCTGTCGCCGGCCAACTCTGTTGATGTTTTTGTATGTAGACTTCAGACACAGGTCACGCAGACGGCGTTCCCCATAGCGACCCTTAGAGGACGCAGTGTCTCGTTCCCTTCTCAGGGAACCAAGGTTACATACGTAACCTGAGACGTTTTGTGCGATTAGGATGAAGTGGGGTGTAGAGTGACGTCACTGTCCCGTATTGTATTTGTTATTTCTAAGGAAGGGAATTAGATACAATGTTTATTTTAGTGGCACAAACTAACACAAATCGAGCACAAACGAATGGCACATTTTGGAGCGATTTAGACAATATGGGGTAGAGAGTTACATAACAGTCCCAAACAAGTATTTTTCCCATTATATTTAAGAAGGGCTCGAAAATACCAGGTTTGTTTTAACGGCACAAACGGGCACAAAATGAGCACAAATGAACGGCACCGGTTTGGAAAGATTTGGAAGGCATGGAGTCGAGAATGACATCACTACCCCGAATTGTTTTTGTTCATTTCAACGGCACAAACCGAGCACAAACGAATGACACCAGTTTTGTGTTATTTAAACGAACTGAGGTGGAGTGACGTCACAGTCCCTATTTTGGTTATATGTAAGGAAGGAAAACAGATACAGTGTTTGTTTCAATGGCACAAACGGGCACAAATCGAGCACAAGCTGCACCGGTTTGGAGTGATTTGGGCAACGTGGGGTGAAAAGTGACCTCACACAGTCAAAAAAATATTAATATCTCAAACACCAAATCAGCACAAAAAATAAGCTATGCCCCATTCGTGATTGAATCGCATTAGATTTAAGACAAGAGCAGCTTCGGTATTCTTTGCTCGCTTTCTTTATTTGATCATTTTCCAGTTTGAACGACCATTTTGTTTTTCATTCTATTGAAATAACCATTGTGAAGTCTTGATTGTCTAATCTGTAAAAAGCAGTTAATAAATGGTACTTCCTTTCCCCCTTTCTATAGACCAATTTGGGGTAGACATCACAGTTATGTCACTTGCAGCTGCGCACACATTGTGATGGCAGAAAAACACTAGAAACAAGTGGAGAGAAATGGGTAAAATCCACGGAAAAGAGAAAAATGTATTGTGCCTTTGGATGTCACGATTTTAGGATAAACAGAGATAAACAGACAGAATAATGGATGAAATCTGCTATGATTACTTTACTTTTAAAGCATAAATTTGATTTAAATAACAGATCTAAATAATATTCACATATGCAGTTCATATGGGACATATTGTATGCACAAACAGGAAAAGAGCTCCTGTCCATAGTATATGGCAGCGAGAAATTCCACCAATATGGGATGCTGGTTGCTGGTTTGTTGGATCCCAGCATGGGATGCTGGATACCGGTTCCCAGCATGGAATGCTGGTTGCTGGTCCACAGCGCAGTAAGCAGGTGTGCTGGTGGATCAGCATAAGGTATGTTTTGCATGCTGGGACCAGCTTGGGATGCTGGTGTGCTGGTGGAGCGGCATATGTTGTCTCTTAGGTGCTGGTATGATCCCAGCAACACTACAACAAAACTTGTACGTTTTACATGTCACATTTAAGTGCAGTGTTGTAGTTAGTGAAATAAAGTCGATTTACTCTACAAGTGATGACTGAGCATTAGTGATGACACCTACGATTAACAGCTGAGGAAAAGATGAACAGCAAGAACATAAAAAAGTGAAAAGGTGAACAGAAACACTGCTTATCAACTACTTACAGCTACACAGCCATAGATGAAATCAATATCTCACCACTGGGTGATTAAACAACTGCAAAAACAGAATGAACATATTCACTTATTGCAAATCAGTTTGGCTGATTTCTTTTATAAAGTACATGTACAAAGGTTTGCTGTACAAAGGTTTACCATTATGGTGATTAGTGTTCCCTTTAGATGGGGACTTGGCCATTAACATTTGTTAACACTTACATTTGTAACATTACCATTAACAGTCATTTTGTTATCCTTTTGTCATGCAACATGCCTTCGCTTTGATAATTTCTCCTAGATACAGCATGGTTATCTTAGGGGGTATGGATGGATATTCAAGAAAGGTACAGCATTTAAACCTGCTTTTAGGTGGAAATCAGTCACTGTATAAAAAAAAATGTCTTGGCATGCTTTTGTTCTTTTATTTATTTTTCAAAAAAGTGTTTTCCAGAATGAGGAACAGAGAATGCAAGCTTCATTGCTGGCAAGAGTGTGCAATCAGAGGTAAAACGACAACATCCTTACTTGCCATGATTTACTGGGGTGATAGTTAAACTCAGCATCATTTTAACTGAGCATGTGAATTTTTCACCATATTAGTCATTATTATGGGCTCTGTTTCATTAGGGTCGAACACCTCTGTGGTGACACATATTCAATCTCAGCAGTGTACTATGACATCTTACATTGTCTTGAGGACTGTGGACTTCTTATGGTTTTTTGTTTTGTTTTGCTTTGTTTTTACCTCGCATACAAACCAGCTTTGAAGCTTTCAGGGATGTGTGGGATAACCATTCCATGAGGACAGAGAGCAACTGTACTTTTTCTTAAAAAAAAAAAAAAAAACCTGAAAAAAATATGCCAGCTTTTAGGGTGCAGTACAAGTAGGGGTAAATTGGGACACAGCTGTTAATTTGTTTCAGCTTCACTCTCTGTGATCAGTTTGTTTATATAATTGGATCTTGTTGAAAATCGTTTTTTTTAAATATATTTTTATATACTGTATGGTTATTGTCACGGATTGGCCAGGCTCGAACACCTGTCACACCCAGCGATCTCTGTCACCAGAGTACTGATTATCCTCCACCTGCACCTCATTAACCACGCTCCATATAAGCACACACTGCACAACAGTCATTGTCCGGGCTCGTCTCTATGATGCGGACCGATTGTGTTTCTCTTCACGAGTTCACAAACCTGTTACTTACCTGCAGTTACTTACCTGTCTCTTGTGTTCCAATCCAGTTGTCCTTGTCCTCCAGCGGTGTGTGTGTTCAGCCATCCTCGTCCTCCTGGATCATCTACAAAAAGAAAGAGATCTTTCATCAGCGCTGTATCCATATCAGCTCATTCAAGATTGCTACAGTTTACTCACCTGTCCAACACCTTCCATTTGCATTCCTCCACTGTGTGAACACAATAAACTGTTTTACCGATTACTTACCTTGGTGTTCCGTCTGCATCTGTGACAGTTATATATTTATGAACAAAAATGTGACAGTAGTGTTTTTATTCTCTTAAATATAAAAACAAACAAGTAAATAAACATGACAAGCAGGTGTTTTTGTTCTCTTTGTTGTCAAATAGTACAAAAAACGTGATAAAAACAACAGTGACAGCACAAAGGCAAACAGGACATATTAGAAATGGCCAGATGTAATGTTCATGACGAATTTGTCCACAACAGAGGGCTCTCTGGCACGTGCTATTTACATCAGCATCCAAAATTCACTCACTTATACAGGTCCTTTTCAAAAAATTAGCATATTGTGATAAAGTTCATTATTTTCTGTAATGTACTGATAAACATTAGACTTTCATATATTTTAGATTCATTACACACAACTGAAGTAGTTTCAAACCTTTTATTGTTTTAATATTGATGATTTTGGCATACAGCTCATGAAAACCCAAAATTCCTATCTCAAAAAATTAGCATATTTCATCCGACCAATAAAAGAAAAGTGTTTTTAATACAAAAAAAGTCAACCTTCAAATAATTATGTTCAGTTATGCACTCAATACTTGGTCGGGAATCCTTTTGCAGAAATGACTGCTTCAATGCGGCGTGGCATGGAGGCAATCAGCCTGTGGCACTGCTGAGGTGTTATGGAGGCCCAGGATGCTTCGATAGCGGCCTTAAGCTCATCCAGAGTGTTGGGTCTTGCGTCTCTCAACTTTCTCTTCACAATATCCCACAGATTCTCTATGGGGTTCAGGTCAGGAGAGTTGGCAGGCCAATTGAGCACAGTAATACCATGGTCAGTAAACCATTTACCAGTGGTTTTGGCACTGTGAGCAGGTGCCAGGTCGTGCTGAAAAATGAAATCTTCATCTCCATAAAGCTTTTCAGCAGATGGAAGCATGAAGTGCTCCAAAATCTCCTGATAGCTAGCTGCATTGACCGCAGCTGACATGGCACCCCAGACCATCACTGACTGTGGGTACTTGACACTGGACTTCAGGCATTTTGGCATTTCCCTCTCCCCAGTCTTCCTCCAGACTCTGGCACCTTGATTTCCGAATGACATGCAAAGTTTGCTTTCATCCGAAAAAAGTACTTTGGACCACTGAGCAACAGTCCAGTGCTGCTTCTCTGTAGCCCAGGTCAGGCGCTTCTGCCGCTGTTTCTGGTTCAAAAGTGGCTTGACCTGGGAATGCGGCACCTGTAGCCCATTTCCTGCACACGCCTGTACACGGTGGCTCTGGATGTTTCTACTCCAGACTCAGTCCACTGCTTCCGCAGGTCCCCCAAGGTCTGGAATCGGTCCTTCTCCACAATCTTCCTCAGGGTCCTGTCACCTCTTCTCGTTGTGCAGCGTTTTCTGCCACACTTTTTCCTTCCCACAGACTTCCCACTGAGGTGCCTTGATACAGCACTCTGGGAACAGCCTATTCGTTCAGAAATTTCTTTCTGTGTCTTACCCTCTTGCTTGAGGGTGTCAATGATGGCCTTCTGGACAGCAGTCAGGTCGGCAGTCTTACCCATGATTGCGGTTTTGAGTAATGAACCAGGCTGGGAGTTTTTAAAAGCCTCAGGAATCTTTTGCAGGTGTTTAGAGTTAATTAGTTGATTCAGATGATTAGGTTAATAGCTTGTTTAGAGAACCTTTTCATGATATGCTAATTTTTTGAGATAGGAATTTTGGGTTTTCATGAGCTGTATGCCAAAATCATCAATATTAAAACAATAAAAGGCTTGAAACTACTTCAGTTGTGTGTAATGAATCTAAAATATATGAAAGTCTAATGTTTATCAGTACATTACAGAAAATAATGAACTTTATCACAATATGCTAATTTTTTGAAAAGGACCTGTATTTGTTTACTCTGTACTGATATAGTGCACTCAACTGTCATGCACTACATAGAGATTAGTGAACGAGTGAATGAATGCTACATCTACTCCACAGACAGAGAAATCATTTATTTCAAATGAGCTTTATTCACTGGTTTTCAATTCATGAAATGTATAAAAAAATATTTTTAAAGATTTACTTTTATTCAAAATTTTGTACAAAGGGTTTAAGTATTTGTAATTGTTTTGTTTTTTGTTTGTTTGTTTGTTTTTTCGAACAAGGTCTGTTTATTTAAGATTTACAATATGCAGAACATAAAGCAGAAAAAGGACACCAACGTACCCCATGAATTTGTAATTGTTTAATGAATTTTTTTTCAATCTGTTCTTTGGTTTTTAATTATAGTTTTTGCTGACATACCAGCTTTGAATTGAGAATAATTATCTGCTTTATGAAGCCCATGTTGAGTCTGATGCGTCTCACTTTTATGATGCAGTCAAAAAGCTCTGGAGAGCATCTGACGCCATCTGTGCATTGCAGTAACACCTTATCTGAAGAAATAAAGACAAAGACACTCAAAACAAACTCATTCCTAAACAGTCTGTAAAGTGATAGATGATAAATTATTGGTCGGGATGTAAGTAACACCCATCTCTTTCAGTCTGATACGTCCATTGCTGTATCACATGGATAAGTATAATATGTAATTTCTGTGATAGTGTGAAGTGTTGTAGACTTGCTCATTTGCTATAAAGAGATTGAGTCCAGTCCAGTGTGCATTTCTGCAGGAGTTGCCTCACGCTGGCCATGATATGACCGATGTGTTTTTTTTAGCATCACTTGAGATTCAGATACTGGAACAAGCATCGCTATGTTTTCTATGTTTAACTCCTTTTTTGACTGTAGGTTTTCATTTAAAATGAGGAGTGTCAGCTGATTCAAAAAGTCTATGTTGGGTTGAATCTGTCTTTCGCGTATTACGCGATCAATGGCGTCCTCCACTATCATGTCATGGTGGATCATCAGCACCTTATTTGAGAAAACACAAACAGAACGACACTCAAAACAAACTCATTCTTAGGCAGTTTATCACGTTAAGATAATAAATGATAAATGTATGTCATCTCTTACTCTCTGGTTTACTCAGGGCCTGATGGATGAATTTTGCAGCTGGGAAAATGTACTTGCTGATGTCAAACCAGCTCACGTCCAGTGCAGCCACACCACAGTAAGCGATGTTCATGTCACGGGAATATTCCTCTCTTTTATTGATCTCTCCTTCAAGATCTTCCCTACTTGCCATAGCGTTCAGGATGTGTGTAACACCCATCTTCTCAATCTTGACTCGGTTCTTTGCTGTAGGTCTACACAAAATCACAACACATCTCAAGACTGCACATTCATGTTGTAAAACGTACGAACTGGTGAATAACAACCACAAGAAGGACTGACATGTTTCTGACAACTCATTATGTCTCATTGTCATCACTGCATGAATTAAATGTGTCACAAAAACTATTCTTTCCAGAGTAGTGAGTGATTTTTTTTTCCTTTTCTTTTGTTGTTTGATCAGTATTAAATAACATATCAAAATGACATGCAAAAATGTTGATACAAGAAAACCTGCAGACAGCATTTGTTTTTGTATCTCAGTGTAATGCATTTAAAATGCTCTGTTGACTTTCACCTGTGGGGTTTCTCTCAGTGGTTTCAGGAGAAACATTCATGTCAGCCTGATCTTTGCCACTGCTGCCCCCTGCAGGCTCAGTCAGATCTGCAGATCTCTTCATTTTTGAGACGATGCTGTCAGACTGTGTGTGACCAGGCACAGCACCAGAAGTTTTTCTCTACAGGGGCTAAGGGAGGGCTAGACCAATATGTGGGGGTGCTAAAAAAATATTTTATATTCATGACGTCAAAGTTATTTAATTAAAAATAGTTATTTTTTAATAAAAGCAGCTATGGTACACACCACATTTAACCAAAATATAGTTTTAAATTATATTTTGCCACAGAATAGGCATATTCAACAAAATAGACACAAGGGGCAAATAAGGGAGTGGCTAAGGCATTTAGGTGAAAGTGGGTTTATCTCATGTTATTTTTGGAAAGTGAACTTTAAAGTTTTGGCAAACTACAATCTAATTCATTTAACTTGTGCAAATCACTTCTCAAACAAAACATGACGTTTAGTGGAATTTCGAAAGTTGAAAGTGAAAATCTAAGTTTAAAATAAGTATAAAATTTAAATTCTTAAGCTGAAACATGAAAGTGTAAACTCGGAAGAGGACTGCATTTGGGACAAGGTCTCTCATGACTGAATGTGTAAACAGTAAATAAAACAAAATGAATTATTCTACAGTTAACATTTCAGAAGGTAGCATCGTCACATGTTCTCATTACATGTTTAGTTCAGAGTGTGGTGTCCAGGTTTCATCATACAAATGGCTTTTTTTCTAGTACTTGACAGTTTAAACTAGATTAATAGAAAAAAAAAAAATATATATATATATATATATATATATATATATATATATATAAAAAAAAATATATATATATATATATATACATATATATAGTTTTGTTAAGTCCATCTTTCACAACAACAATGAATCAGTTCACAACAATGAACTAGTTTAAATATTTTGTTAGTCTAGAGGAGCTGAATGGCTCAAAGAATTTTGTCCAGACATAACAATCTTTGCTTTACACAATTCATTAGATGTACTGTGAAGATTTGTTTCTGCAGTGTTGTTAAGTCTTCCTGGCTCATTTATATCAACAGATCATTTGACAGCTTTTCAGTTTAGTAGCATAACCTGTTTTCAAACTTTTCTTATAATTATTTTTTAGTGTGTGTAGAAAGAGTGATGGAAAAAAGTTGTTTTGAATAATATATTCTTATATAGTTTATACCACGTCTCAATATATATTGAAATGTTGCTAGTTTACACATTTATATAAGAGTGTTAGTAGATTAAGTGATAACAGTGATAATTTATTTTATGTTAAGTTTTTGCACAGAACAGAAAAAGAGCCAACAGATGTAAATGAGATGCTTGAGGAGAGTTAGATCTTTGTTTAGTTATTTCTGGCTCCTGCTTTGTCTTTTCATGTGCTCTTTTTCTCTCTTGATATTTCCTTGTTCATTGTTGCTCACTCACTGATCAGGACAGACTTGAAGTGTTTCATAACACAGATTTCAATGTTAGAATCCGTGACGGTTCTGCATGAATTTCTTTAAATGTGGCCGTCTAATCTGTCATCCAGACCCATAGACTGTAAAAAAACATGGACGTAGTGTCCGTGACGTCACCCGTAGGTTTCTGAAGAGCATTTTTGAAGCTCTTAGTGGGCGGGAGTCGGCCGTCGCCATCGCCATCTTGGAATCGCGTCATTGCACGTCACTCCCGGATAATCGAAAATGGGCAAATAGGCAGGACGTGGGTGGAGCTGGTTGCTGAAACCACGCCCGCCTAGCGCACCGGTGGTGACAGCAGGGCAATCCACCTGTCACTTAAGTGGCCACGCCCTAAATTATGCAGAACTTTAAGGCTTAATATAAATTAAACGGATGAGTTATAAAAAAATTCACCCCCCTCACAGTTGACATGAAGGGCAAAATTAGCGATATAGACCAAAACCTTTTTGAACCAGGCTGTAAACATATTTTTTTCTGCTGTGAAGTTGGCCATTTTAACATGGGGAGTCTATGAGATTGACTCCCTTTTGCAGCCAGTCTCTAGTGGCCAGTCAATGAATTGCAGTTAAAGTCACTTCTGTGTTGGCTTCAAGAGGGAGACCGGGAGGTTGCCACTTGTCCAGACCACAGTGTTTTTTTGACTCTTATCCTTTTATTTAACATTACACACTATAAAAACTAATTAAACTAGGAAAGAATGTAAAATAAAGTTCTTTAAGATAAATATATAGATACATACCATGCTTTCCCATATGTTGGCAGAGGTGGGTAGCGTATCCAAAAACTGTACTCAAGTAAAAGTATACAAGTAGTTAGTGAAAAAATTATTTAAGTAAAAATACTAATCACATAGATAGATAGATAGTGTAACAGCCACTAGAGCATTTATGGTAATTTTGTGGCAGAGTAACAACTGCGGATGTGCATAGTGCACAGACGATATGAAAAGGGAAAGAGTATAACCCACTCTACTGATTGCTGATCTGTTCATCTTTATTTTATTTAATTCTGTTTTGGTTGTGACCTGAGTTGGATGCTTGTGTACATTTTGCCCCACCCATGTATGCGGACAAGGGTGTCGGCGATTGAGGTGTTTATTACACTCTGGAAAATATGTCATCTTTGCATCTCTTGTGCCTTTATTAGCAACCCCACGGGTTCTCTATCTGGACTATTGAACATTTCAACTCGGTTACAATAGACAGATAGATAGATACCCACTGAGCAAAAGTACGTCCAAACGACGTCATCAACATAAATTTACCTCAGACTGTAACTTCACTGACCACTTTACGCGCAAATTAACCAACAGGGAGATATAAAAATGACAAAAAGTTGAATATGAAATCGTCATAACACAGAACAAAATACATCTAAAGTGAAATTTAACATTAGATTGACAAAACGACGAATAAAGGTACATTTATATTGCTTACCTTCGGCTTAGCACCCATCCGTCTCTCAGATGACCGTTAGAGACCGTTACTGTTTAAATTTCCAAATAGCTGCGTTGCGTTGTGAAGGCTGTTCGTTGGTCAAGTTGGGTCCCATCCTCTGTAGGTTTTATAAAGTGTCCTTAACGTAGAATTAAATAAATTACACGACGGATCTATCATGGTGGTTATATCTTCAGTCTTTGGTAATACACAATATCAATATCTTCCGTCTTCGCGGCTGCTTGCGCCATCACGTTTACGTCACTACGTTAATGCCCCTCACGCGAGCGAACGTTTAAATAGAGATCTATTTATTAAATTAAATTTAAATCTATTTATTAAATATATTATTATTATTATTAAAATATACAACAAACAATAATATTGTGTTAATATTCTGTATTATTATTAAATATTTAAATATATTTATCTATTATTTTAAATCTCTTTACATCTATTTAACTAAAACTTTAACTTAACTTAATCACACATAGATGTAAGGGACTGTTTATGTCAATGTCCCAGTGAAAAATACTACACATAAAAAATTATATATATATATATATATATATAAATTAATAATATTAATAGAATAATTAAATGGCCGCGTTATGGTACTGTCATGATGTTTTTATACATATTAATATTACACTGTTTAACACCTAAATGTTTTATAAAAATACAAGTGATATTTACATTTTTTTAAGTCAGAACTTTGTCATTGTTACAGAGGGAGCGAGACGAGAGACGAGCGGATCCATATGCACACTTTTATTGAAGGGACAAGACATAGACATGGTCAGGCAGGCAGGGTCAAACAACGGCAAACAGGTGTATGGACGGCGAGACAAGAGTAATCCGTGACAGGCGAGAGTCAATACAGCGGCGAACGTAATCCGTATGGGCGAGGCAGAAGAGTGGTCAGGCAGGCGAGAGTTCCGAGACAGACTTAACGATACAAAAAGCAAAACAAGAAAACTAGACACAGGAAGACAGGGAGAAACGCTTTGTACGACTGCTAGGCAAATCAATACTCGGCGATGTATGGAAGATGTAGGATGTAGGAAGACCGGGGCTTATATACTGTCTCTGATTGGGCGTAGGTGATAGGAGCAGTGGCTGATGGGGAATGTAGTCCAGAGTGTAGTATAACAGTCAGTGTGTGTAAAGAAGGTGAGAGTGACATCGGGTGGTGAGCGGACGGCGGAAGATTCGTGACAGTCATGTTTATTTGTAAAAAAGTTCTTAAGTCGATTTCCTGAACCTGTTCTGCACATTCTACAGACGTCCAGGAAAACCCCTTTATAGACATTCAAATTTTGAACTGCATATCTACGTCCAAGGGACGTCGTAGTCCGACGTCCAGATACCATACTGGATTTGCACGTCGTGTAGAAGTACAAATATGGTCCTGGACTGACCAACGCAATATAGACATGATCTGCACGTCGGGCGGGCATCTCATGTTTGTTGGGTAGATAGATAGATAGATAGATAGATAGATAGATAGATAGACAGACTTTTATATTAAGCAGCAATATTTTCCCCTGATTTCCAGAGGCATTTTTTACTTGAGGCCAATTTTATAATTACCTTATTAAATGTATCTGGGATTTTTTTAAATGTCAGATTTAACCAGTTACTTCAGTCAATCTCAATACTATATAGTTTTACCAATCTAAGCTGTCTTTACACTCCAAAGAAACAGTATCTGAATCTGGCATACCATTTGTTCATTTTCACATATTTTTTTAATGCTGTTCATAAAGATACTTACATAAAAACTGCATAATGCAAATAGAATATAAATTGAAAAATAACAGGAACTCATTAGAGGTTGAAGCTGCAATATCAAGAAAAAAAAAATAATTATTGCTAATTATTGGTTTTTTGGTGTTTGCAAACGGTGATGATGTTTTTTGTGGGTGGAGCCTATCTGGTGGCAGAAAACGCCTCGGTTACGTATGGTAACCCTCGTTCCCTGAGGAGACGTTGTGTCGAGTATTGTACGACACTAGGGGGTCGCTCTTGAGATCCCAAACACCTCTGACAGTTTTGAGAAAGGCCAATGAAAATTGGGTGTGCAGATTTGCATAGCTGGCCACGCCCCGGACATCCGGGTATAATAGGGCAGCGTGTGCATCTGCTCACTCGTTCTGAGGAGCCGAGCGTCTCAGCTCACTCAGAGGTGGACCAGAGATGTGGCATGGAAGACACAACGTCTCCGTTCCCTCCATCAGGGAACGAGGGTTACCATACGTAACCGAGATGTTCCCTATCTGTCGTACACTCCAAGTTGTGTCAAGTAGTGTACGACACTAGGGGTCCCCGTAAAAACACGCCACATGTCAGGCCGCGTCACGAGTGATAAGCGCAAATGTAACAGGGCAACGTGTTAACGTAAGTGCAGCTCACCTCGTCGTGACCATCCAACGTCCAAGACTGACCTGTTACAGCAGTGTCCCGCAGCCGGGCCTTCCTCAGTGGAGCGGCTGAGTGTCTCGAGAACGTTGGGGTTTCCCGAAGGAAAAGGCACTATGGAGTTCACAACCTGCCCAAGAAGGGGGGGTATAAAGTGACATCATTAAATATGGGATCTGAGGTGGGTCTCACACCCGGGCAGACAACCTGACTCAGGCCCTAGAGACAAACCTGTCTTCAGGGGAAAACACCGCACCACAGGAGTTATAGGTGGAGAATACACACATGGGGCCACTACATGAGGAGCCACTACATATGGGGCACAAATCCAACCAAGAGTTAAAGAAGTAACCATACCTTGCGTTGAGATTTCGTAATGAGTTCCTCTGCCAAACTCTGCTACGTCAGAAGTGCCAATGATGGAATGGTGCCCAGGGAGACTCAACAAAGCGTAATCACCGTTAGGGGGAAGCGCTTCAGGCAAGCTCTACACCAGCCAGTGTGCTGAGTCAAGAATTTGTGTTCAAGACTCTAGCTGACACTGGCTGCAGGCGCAAATTATAAAATCTGGCAATATGTTAGGTGTAGCCCAACCTGCAGCTCTACAGATGTCTGTTAATGAGGTCCCATTGCAAGGGCTGCCGAGGCAGCAACGCCCCTAGTCGAATGGGCTCTTACCTCCAGAGGGCAGGGTAGGCCTCTGGCCCGGTAGGCCATCCGGATCGCGTTTACCAGCCAGTGGGAGATCCTCTGCTTGGAGACAGCTTTCCCCTTCTGCTGTCCTCCATAACAGACAAGAGCTGTTCCGAATGTCCGAAGGGCTGCGTTCGTTCCATGTAGATGCGCAGGGCACGGACTGGGCATAACATAGGTCAGGTTGGGGTCATCTTCCTGAGAAGAAATAGCTTGCAAGGTCACTACCTGATCTCTGAAGGGAGTGGTGGGGACCTTGGGCACGTATCCAGGCCGGGGTCTCAAGACAATGTGAGAATCCGCTGGTCCGAATTCCAGGCACGAACTGTTCACAGAGAGGGCTAGGAGGTCTCCCACTCTTTGATGGAAGTGAGTGCAGTCAAAAGAGCCGTCTTTAAGGAGAGAGAGCATCGAGTTCGACTGACTGAAAGGGCTCAAATGGGTCTTGTTGTAGACCTTGGAAAACCACAGCAAGATCCCAAGAAGGGATTAGATGCGGCCGAAGAGGGTTCAGTCTCCAAGCTCCTTTCAGAAACCTGATACCAAATCGTGTTTCCCCACCGATCTGCCGCCCACCAGGTCATGGTTAGCTGATATGGCTGCGACATGAACCCTGAGTGTAGATGCAGATAGGTGCCTGTTCAGGCCCTCTTGGAGAAAGGATAACACTGATTTGATACCACAACTCCGTGGGTCCCTCCCGTGGGAAGAACACCAGTTCTCAAGATGCGCCACTTTAAGTCATACAACCGTCAGGAAGAGGGGGCTCTTGCCTGTAGAAGTGTGTTTACCACTGAAGGCGAAAGGTCTCTGAAGTCCTCCTGGTCGCGTCTAGGGACCATAGGTGGAGGTTCCAAAGATTGGGGTGCGGGTGCCAGAATGTGCCCTTCCCCTGAGAAAGGAGGTCCTTCCTCAGAGGAATGCGCCAGGGAGGGGCTGATGCCAGGAGCACCAGGTCCGAGAACCAGGTTCTGTTGGGCCAGAAGGGGGCCACCAAGAGAATCTGTTCCCTATCCTCCCTGACTTTGCACAAAGTTTGTGCGATGAGGCTCACTGGAGGAAACGCATACTTGAGCCAGCCCTTCGGTCAACTGTGTGCCAGTGCGTCTAACCCGAGGGGGGCCTCGGTCAGACCGTACCACAACTGGCAGTGGGTGGATTCCGGTGAGGCAAAGACATCTATCTCGGCCTGGCCAAATCGATCCCAATCAGTTGGACCGACTGGGTGTGGAGCCTCCACTCGCCTCCGAGCAAAACCTGTCGTGACAGGGAATCGACTATACGATTGATTTCGCCCGGAATGTGAGTGGCACGTAGAGACTTGAGTCTGTGTTGACTCCAGAACAGGAGATGGCGGGCTAGTTGTGACATGCGAAAGGAGCGTACACCGCCCTGGTGGTTGATGTAGGCCACAGTCGCAGTGTTGTCGGACCTGACCAACACATGCTTGCCCCAAATCATAGGCCGGAACCTCCTCAAAGCTAGAAGCACTGCCAACAACTCCAGACAATTTATGTGCCAGAACAGTCGGGGGCCTGCCCAGACCCCGGAAGCTGCCTGCCCATTGCAGGTGGCACCTCAGCCTATCTTGGAAGCATCTGTGGTGACAACGATGCGTCTGGACACTTGTTCCAAGGGGACACCTGACCGTAGGAACACAATGTCTGTCCAAGGGCTGAGTGTCTGACGACACGATGGTGTGATGTTCACACGGGAGGAGGATGCCATGTGCCCTAGGAGCCTCTGAACCTGTTTTAGGGGGACCGCTGACCGCATCTGAGTGTTGCCACACATCTCAGAACTGACTGTGCACGCTCTGGGGAGAGACGCGCAGACATACTAACCGAGTCCAGCTCTACGCCGAGAAAAGAGATCCTCTGTGCCGGGGAGAGTTTGCTCTTTTCCCAGTTGACCCGAGGTCCCAACTGGGCCAATGGTTGAGAACCATGTCCCTGTGTACGCAACCCATATCCCACGAGTGAGCTAGGAATAGCCAGTCGTCAAGATAATTGAGAATGCGGATGCCCACTTCCCTGAGGGGGGCAAGGGCAGCCCCCGCTACCTTCGTAAAGGCGCAGGGCGGCAGGGATAGGCCGCAGGGGGAACCTTGTACTGATGAGCCCGATCTCGAAGACAGAGTCTTGGAGGATCAAGACATGACAGTATGTGTCGCTCAGGTCCAATGCCATCAACCAATCTTAAGCCCTGACACACAAGGGATGTGTGTTCAAGGGCTAAGGTTTGAACGGGAGCTTGAGAAAGGGCCCGATTCAAAAACCTCTGTTTTAAGATTGGTATGAGTCAACCACCCATCTTGGTACAGTGAAGTAGGGGTCGGCAAACCCCTTCCTTCATTTTGGCTGAGGGGATAGGATCTATCGCACCCTTCCCAGGGGGGCTGCGATCTCCGCTTAAGGGACCATAGCATTCTTGCCCTGAGTCGATTTAAGAGAATGCCGTAGACCTTAGCGGATGCCTTGCAACCTGAGTTGCATAGCCAAGTCAGGTAGTTCTGAGAAGCTTAAGGTCTCAGGGAACTATACCCAACGTACCTGGAATGGGAATGTCGTGGCTGAACAAGGCAGAGAACGGCGTGCTTGGAGATGAAGCCCCAAGAGCGTGGTGTGTCTTTGCCAATATGCAGAGTTTGTGCCGAATCCATCTCTCATCCCCGGGTCGAGAGTGGATCTGGACGGGTCAGTTAGCCCGCCTGCTCTGGATTGTTTGTCGGAAGAAAATCTAGAAGCCTAACGAGGGTTCTAGCAAGCTTACTGACAAGCTTGTGTTGCCACCTTCCCACAAGATCTCTGACCGCTGGGCGGTCAGGCCGGAGGCCCGGCTGTCGCGGGGCCTCAGGAGTCCTATAGGGGACCTGAGGTTTCTGCTTTCAAATAGGTCACGCCCTTCCTTAGCGATGCTGCCGCTAACCATTTCCGCCCAATTAGGAGTTCTGAATAAGAAAGTCAGCTGTACTGAGACAGACTAACAAACTTGTCCGGAAACTCAATCGAGGGACGCACGAAGCGAGGGGTTTGCGGGGTTTTCACCCGGCAAAACCTTCCTTGCTTTGTAATGCTCGTCACCAACGCACATCGCAACGGCCTCGTACCCGGAAGTAGAAGGACCAGAGCGGGTAGCAGTCGGGAACATAAGCATACGGCTCGTGCGCCTGTGTCATGTTTTCGCCGGCAAAACATGAATCAACAACAAGCGCTGCATCGGCATGAGAATCTCAACACTGAATACAACGGTCGTGTTGATCGTTTGGATCGAGGGACGTGAGGAGCGAGAGGTTTGCGGGGTTTTCACCCGGCAGAGCCTTCCCTGCTTCCTAATGCTCGTTACCAACGCACATCGCAACGGCCTCGTACCCGAAAGTAGAAGGACCGGAGCGGGAAGCAGTCGGAGTGAGCCGCGGCTTCACGTAAAGCACGCGGCTGACGAGCAAAGCGCGCCCATGATCGAGTTCTCGCAAGCAAAACATGAGTCAACAACAAGCGCTGCATCAGCGTGAGCATAACTCGACACTGAACACAACGGTCGTGTCGATCGTTTGGGAAGGTAAGCCGCAACCAGGATGACACGGAGGGAAAGATATGTTAACCAACACACAATCCTACCGTGCCAGCTCTATCAGAGAAATCACTCTTTTAGAAGGAAGTTTGCTCTTCAAGATCGCCGTCGACACACCCAGGGGACTCTCACAACACAGGCTGTGCTAGAGAGGGAGAGACCGCTGTCTGTGCTGCAGATCCAACGACGAGAGAGGTGAATGTTGCTGCATCTCACGCAGAGATGCTGCATTCGGCTCCGAAGAACAGAATGAGTGAGCAGATGCACACGCTGCCCTATTATACCCGGATGTCCGGGGCGTGGCCAGCTATGCAAATCTGCACACCCAATTTTCATTGGACTTTCTCAAAACTGTCAGAGGTGTTTGGGCTCTCAAGAGCGACCCCTAGTGTCGTACACTACTCGACACAACTCGGAGTGTACGACAGATAGGGAACTTATGGCTTTTTTTCCCCTCAGAATCGACAAACTTGCTATTTTTGAGTTATATTGAGTTATAAAGTCCACTATACGAGATATAAACAATATCCCACATTGCTGCTACAATACCATGGTGCAGTACCATTACTACAGTAAATCCATGGAAAATGATGGTGATGTGTAGATTGAAAAGCCTTCTGACAATATCGTTGCACACAGCTTTAAACTAGTTTGAATCACAGAGTCATTTGTGTTAATCGCTGAATTCAAGTGTTTCACACTGGATCTCACAGCGCTGTTTAGTGCTCGTGTGACAGGCGTTCACATATCGTGTCTTTTGCGCGCTCAAGTTCGTTATTTCAAATGTAGGCGCGCGGCAGCTGCACTCATAATGGAAGCAAGGGGGTCGCGATGCGCATGCGGTATAACAAATGCATCTTCTCTAGTGAGCTCGTGCAGTGCGGCAGTTTGAACTTTGGTCCGAGCCGATAAACGGTCTGTGTGGCTCAATTCAAATGAGTCGCGCTGTTTCTTTCCACTTTTGGCACATAAAAATTATATCAAACATTTCCCTGGTGAAAAAAACAGCATATGCTGGTAGGTATGTTTTGATGCTGGTCATGTTGCTGGTCAAGGAACTCTTCATATCGTTTTATCGAGGAAAATTATATCGCGTTAATTAGGGGTGTCGCAATATACCGGTTTTCACGATAATCGTGATATTCAAATCATGAAATATCGACATCGTGTTAATTTAGGGTTCGACGATATACCGGTATTAGCAATAACCACAATATTTAAAATAAATAGGACTCTAATGATGACACGGCACGTAAATGTACAGCGCCAGTACCTGGTTGACCTTCCAGGTGTCAGTAATGCGCCTTGCTGCATTTGACACCCGTCAAACAAGAAAATGCGCAGCTACTGTCATGTCGTCGGAGCAGGAGAGTGAGAGGCTCTGTCCACACCCGAAAAAAGTAAGCTCGCCAGTATGGGAGTTTTTCGGTTTCAAAGAAAACAGCTCCTTAGACAGCCCAATCTGCAGAAAGTGTCAGGCTACAGTCAGTGCGAAGGGGGGCAACACCACCAACCTTTTTACCCACCTCCGTGTCCATCACCCTCTGGATTACGCCATTTTACAGAAAGTAAGTTGCTATTATTTTACTAGTTATAGAATTGGAAATGTTCCATTAACCTGTTAACAGCAGTTTTCGGTGTTCACATACTTAAATTAACGGTGATTCTTATAATAAGTATCACGGTTTCTTTATTCGTTTTGTTTCTGTATTTGTATTTGCAATCAAGTCACGGCCAATACGGCCTGTGCCTCACACTTGATTTCTTTGTTCAAATCTATTACATGACTAAAAATGATTTATAAACGCTGAGTGACCACATTTCTACTTTAAGTTGAACATCTGCAGTGGCGCCGGCGCAACCATAGGTTAAATAGCTTAAAATAACATTACGTGTACATTAGTTAATACGTATCAGTTTTGATGTTAATGTTTATTTATTGTACTGTTGAACTTTACAGTATTTTCTGTCTTGTTATTTCATAGGGAGCTTTCAAGAAGAGAGCGCAAGCCAGAGCCTCAGGTCAGCTAACAATTTTTGAGTCTGTGGAAAGGAAAAGGAAAGCAGACATGACTAGTGGATGTGAAGACACAGCTATCACTAAGTCACTAGCCTACTTCATAGCAAAGGACATGATGCCCTTTAGAATAGTAGAGAAATTTGCCATAGATTAAAAATTCAAGATGTGAAAATGCATTTCCCCTGTATTTCTAAGTATTGTTATGTTTGTTGGATAAAAAAGAAAAACAAAATAAATAAAGTAAAAATTTACTGACTGACTGAAGTTTTTATAAATATCGCGATATATCGATATCGTGATATTTTTTTTACGGCAATAACCGTGGTGTGAAAAATTGAATATCGTGACAGCCCTAGCGTTAATTATCATTATCGAATTATCGCCCAGCCCTACGTCTACTCCAAACTGGTCTATAGAAAGGGGGAAATAAGTACCCTAACAGCACACATACGTCGGGCCGATGTCAGCCCGATTTACAGAATTCCATCGGCACGATGTCGCTCAGGGAGCGTTTGCTAATCGGGAAGATATCGCCGCGATGTCGGCATTTGATCGCAAATGCTTTCCGGCCGATGCAGCCGTAAATCCCGGTAAATCCCGTAAATCTCACTGCCGTTTTGCTCATCGTTATTCTAGGACCACCCGCAGCAGAAGCCACTGGTTTACAATAAAACACACACCGCTCTCAATAACAGTTGCAAATTTATTAATATTTTCAATAAACATATTAAACATACAAATACATTTACATTTATCAGATGCTTTTATCCAAAGTGCTAATTTTTTGAGATAGGAATTTTGGGTTTTCATGAGCTGTATGCCAAAATCATCAATATTAAAACAATAAAAGGTTTGAAACTACTTCAGTTGTGTGTAATGAATCTAAAATATATGAAAGTCTAATGTTTATCAGTACATTACAGAAAATAATGAACTTTATCACAATATGCTAATTTTTTGAAAAGGACCTGTATATATACACACACACACACATTTTCACACTTCCATTGCTTGTAGAAAGTTATAGATGGTCTCTGCATTTAAAATATATAATTATGTAAATATAAAACATTAAATAACCATTAACCCTTACATATATGTACATATATAACCTCACATTGGCCACATATTAAACATTCTCCAAATTGCGACATATTGCACTTTTGTTCTCTAATTCTCAAATCTTACCTATATACAAATGTCGCTACAAACTTATGTACCTCCAAACACAACCAGGCGTTCAATTTTGTATGCAGTACAACTCCAAACATCACTAACATTCAACTCTTTTTTTTCCACACAAAATGCACAATAAACTGTACAATTACACGCACTAAATTTTACTTATGAAAAAAACAAAAAAAAACCTTAAAACAACTTTAGATTCTCCACAAACATGACAAATTATGCAAACTGCTACATATTACACGTATTGCCTAAACTCTACATTTACACGCCTCCTTACAAACTTATGTCACTACAAACATTATTAACACCTCCTCTTCTTTTATACACACAGCTCGAACACTTCAGAACTTCTTCATTATGTCTCCCGTTTACAAAACACTAAACAATTCCCTTGTAAAATGTACAATTTACCAACTGCACATGCTTTCTCACTTCTTCCCTGCTTTCCCATGCTGTTTCACATTTCTGTCACTTTTTGAATCCTTTGCAC
This sequence comes from Labeo catla, assembly GCA_012976165.1. Taxonomy (NCBI): domain Eukaryota; kingdom Metazoa; phylum Chordata; class Actinopteri; order Cypriniformes; family Cyprinidae; genus Labeo; species Labeo catla. The sequence goes on from VONZ01000865.1 coordinate 173,825, forward strand.
GCACAGACACTTTTTGCTCTTTTCCATCACTTGCTTCCACTGACTCTTCACTTCTCATACCTTCACTCGTGTTTCCCTGAGTATCTTCTGCATGCACTACCTGCACTTCAGTCACACTATCCATTGCACTGAACTCTGCACCACTTGCACATGCAAAATCTCCTCCAGCATGACATCATCTGGCACTTCTGTTGACTCCTGCCTACTGCTACAAATACCAGTCTGCACTGAACCTGCTGTCTGACCCACCTCTGTTCCATCTGAGCATTGCGACAAAAAAATGCAGCCACCACGCGATTTCCTCTGCACCTCATTTCTATTCGCTCTTCCACAAGCAGCTTTGTAACCAACACATCAGTGTCAAAGAAACCTTCACAACCTGTGTTCAACAGCTGGCGCAAAACAAAGTCATCAATCATGGATTCTGCTGTAGTTGAGAGGGATATTTCCATACCACTTTCCAGTCTGCAACATTTTACCACCCCACACACTTAGAGAAACACTGCCAGGTTTGTCTGCCACATCATAAGCTCTTTGCTTCATCTTCTGATGTGACCTTGTGAAGCCCTGGCGATCTTCAATCAAATCCAGAACCTTCACTGTCACGTTGACCTAAAATTACAAAATGTACAAGTTAGAATATGTCTTGTTTATTTCACAACACACATAATGAATTGAATAAACCCATGTTTTCACTACCAAAAAAGCTAATTTATAAATAAAAACTCCATCTTTGGTTGCAACATCATACACATTATCAATTTTTATACTTATAATACAAACTATATAACTACATATATCAGTGAACAATTACACACAATAACTGCACATATTGCAATGAAACAACCAAACTCAGACAATATGAAAATACAGTACACTGCTCAAAACTAAACAACATATATTGTATCATTAGTCAATCTCTGTGTAATACAATAATTCTGTCATGATTTACCCTTCAATTTAGTTCTTACATTAAGACAAATACAGATTGTTTGACAATATTTTCTCATTGACAACACTATGCCAATGTGTCCCAATCACACAAAATTTACTCTATATGACATAATCAACTCATTTTAACCTGCACTTCAATTCATTAAGCAAAGCTTTGTCAAAATGTGGTTATGAATCATTAAAATTTTAAACTATACTGCATTTATATTATGCAACTACGAAAAAAAACAATAAAATGCTGTTAACACAACTTTATTAAGCACTGACATACTGACATACCCTGCTAAAAAGAATTTGAATTGAATTGAATTGAAAATGTACACAAAAACATGTTTTCTTTGGTTACATTTGGTCAAATTTGCCATTTTCACAAAAATTAAATCCTTAAGCCCTCTTCTAGGAATCCTGAAGGTACCCAAACTAAATATCTAAAATGATTTCTATTCGGTTACAACTCTCGGTTGCATGAAACAAACCACGTGCTAATGTAAACGTAAAGACAATCAGAGGTGTAACGAACTTGCGCGTGCCTAATGTATGACGTGCGTTGTACATTTCAAAAGATTTCTATTTCAGATAAATGCTGTTCTTCTGAACTTTCTATTCATCAAAGAAACCTGAAAAAATATACTCAGCTGTTTAAATATACAAACATAATAATAGTAGTAATAATATTGAGCAAATCAGAATATAGAATGATTTCTGAAGGATCATGTGACTGCAGTAATGCTAAAAGTCACATTTGAAATCAATGCAATTAATTACATTTTAATAGAAATATAGAAAACTGTTTCAAATAGAAAAAGAGTTATTTTAAATAGTAAAAATATTTTAAAATCTTTTGATATACTTTGGATCAAATAAATCCAGGCTTGATGGGCAGAAGAGACTTTTTTTTTTAATAAACAAAATCTGGGTTATGGTTCTTCTAATCTTATATATTAACAAAAAAAAACAAATCTAGGATATTAAAGGATAATTTAATGTCATTTAATGCGCCTTATGATGTCTAAATGTGCTCTAAATATCTGTAAGGATTAAACAATAGTTTAAAACAAGACGGTTTGTAGTAGTGATTATTGAGGTCCACATCCGTCCGTCTTCCATGCTGCTTACTACGGGACGCGGGAGTGCTGACATATGGCAGCGTCATCGGAGTGAAGAGAACGTTCTGGGAACCTTCAGAGAACTTTCAGGGAACCTTCTAGGAACATAAATAGAACGTTCCCTATTGGTTAGCCAGGAAAGCTTTCTTAACGTAAATAGAACGTTCCCTGTAGGTTAGGGGAACGTTCTGGAAACCTACAGGGAACGTTCTCAGAACGTTGCGGGAACGTTCTCGCAATGTTCCCGATAGGTTCCCAGAACGTTCCCCTAAGTACCACTAAGCTTTAAGGGAGTTGCCCCTGAGATGTAGTAACGGCTGTCAGTGACATATCCCCTACGGCCAGAGCCTGGGCTGCATACCCCAACTTACCTGCAAGGGTCAGAACACTGGACCCGGGGTAGAGCCTCAAGCTTGGAAACCGAGGTATTCCTTTAAGGGGATACGGCCAAGTGCCTAGGATTACCTAGCTTGTCACCCAGGAGGTACCGCAGCTCTGCAAGGGTCCCTCAGGAGCCGTATTACAGAACGCAAGTGGTAACTCCCTGCTCAAAGCGGTTGAGTGTGAATAAAGAGCGCGCTGGAACTAACGCGTGTAATACCGTTCCTTTAGCCTGGCAAATGCTCTAGAGTGGGACCCAAGGTGGCCGGGGTTCTAACCATCTTGAGAAAGGGTACGGGCAATAGCGCGTGAATCCCTTACCATAAAGGATTTTAGAATGGACACAGAACTCCGGTGCATTCCATACCACAGTGTGGATTTTAGAAAAGTGCCCAAAGGTTCGTGTGCGCACTTACCATATACATGGATTTGAGAAAGTGCCCAAAGGTTCGTGTGGGCCTCACCATAAGAATGAATTTTTAGACGTACCGTTGAGAAACGGTGAAGAGTGAGGGGAGCATTGCCGGCATAACAAGGCTCTAAGGGGAAGGCAGCAAGGGCGAACCTTAGTTGCCCAATAGGGCAGTGCTCAAAGCAAACCCTCGATGGGAGGGGAGCATACTACGCAAAGCAGACAGTAGCTGCCGCTATCTGTCTAATAATACTGCCATAGAGCCAATACATTCAAACAAAATAGAAGGTAGTGTATCGGGACAGGCTTCTACTCCCGAGGGACGGGAGGAACACCTGATCCCGAGCTCTCAGCAAACCCTTTCCGTAGAAAGGGGAGCATCGTCGTGCCCTGTAAAGGAGGCCTAGGAAGAGATCCGGATCAGATATGACAGGGAGCCACCTCTATAAGACTGCACAGATAGCAGTAGCGTCCCCAGCCCTCGGGCTGTGTTTCAAGTATTCTCTTAAGGAGGCATAAGCCATTCTCACCCCACACAGACCTGTGCTTACCATCTCAATGGAAGGCATGGGCCCCGCTCTATCAAGGCCCGCAGAACCTCGAGAACAAGGGCCAAAAATGTAGCCGAAGGCTCCTCGGAGCACCCAGAGAGTTTCAGCAGAAATGACTCTGACTCGTAAGATGGTGCAACATAGTGTGATCAAGCCCACTCCTCGGAGGGGCGACTCGCTAGATCACCAAAATGGCATGAGAATAGGTCTGTATGATAAAGGTGCAAACCCAGAAACAGAAGGCCCCTCAGGGCGGGACGCAGATAGAGGGTCTCAGCCAGGTGGCCTCAAGTCCATGTGTCTATCCAAGGGTGTCCAGGAGCTTCCTGCGAGAAAAGACTTCCGAAGAGCTTACCTGGAGGTAGGACCATAGCCCTAGATGTAGTGCTGTAGTGGGGACCTGAAAGTTTCCCAATCGATATGTCAAAGGCAGATCCAGGCAAGTAGACTATAACCATGGTTGAAGACCAGAAGGGGGTGCTCAAAGAGGACCTACCAAAGGAAACACACAAGACAGGTCCCAGAAATACAGCATGGTTAGACACATAATAAGGGATCGTACTCACCCACCGTGGTTCCCACGCCTGACTCCAGTTACCCGATAGACCTTCTTGAGAAACTGCCCAGACCATCATAGTGGGTCATCTACTTATAACCCTAACAGGGGAGATAACACCATCTAGGCAGGGGCACAGGGAGACCACTGCTTAAAAACCCTATAAAGGGGAGCAATTACCGAGTTAACAGAAGAGGGGAACCAACCAAGATTAGCCTGACCACAAAGAATAGGCTTTCTACCTACATCCCAGGCAGGGGAGACAGCACTTACCTGGATAAGAGCTCAAAGAGACCACTACTTAGAAACTCTAGGAAGGGGAGCGATCACCGAGCTAACCTCAGATAGACAGCTCTATGAAAGGGGTAATGCAACTCCAGCAGTAGGCTCTCAAACTATAAACCCAAAAGGGAGCACAGCACCATCTTGGCACCAGAAAGCTGCTATTAAGAACACCAAACAAGGGTCTTAACTAGCACTAGGGCTGCACAAACATCCGGACACGACCACCATGCGCATCCTGGCAGCAACACCGGTCTTGTGACCAGCCACAAACCCCCACCACGCTGAGCCAGATGACGCGGCACCCACCACACAGGGCCACAGCCCACCGACAACACTGCAACACTGCGCAGCACACCAGCAAAGCACAGCACCGTGCAGCACATGCAGCCCCACCTGACAGCAGGCGACGGAGACCCATGACCAACCATGGAACCGGCAATCGCATCCGACCATTCGCACAGCCCCAGCCAGCACATTGCTATCCTCAGAGAGCTATGCTTTCCAGGACAAGTTAACACACAGCTAGGCTCTGATAGCTGCATCTAACCACATAATTAATGCAAAACTATAACCATCCTCAAATGGCTATACTAGGGAGGTCCCTTTTTTATTTTCTGTCCATACCCCTGAGTATGGCAGAAAATTAACACCACAACCGCAACGCGCAGCATATGTTCAACCCCCTCGGAGCTGAACACGCTCCGCCCACGCGCCAGATTCTCCCGGGAATCAGGTGGAACGGAGCCGCCGCCACGAATGCGTTGTTAATGCCCGAATGGCGAACACACTCATGCAAATTCAGGTATAGAGAAGACTCACCTCCCTCCTTTGCGAATGCATCGTGATGAGCACATCCAGTTCCCTCGCGAGTTGGACGCGCTGCTCCCAGCCACACACACAGCCCGTGAGCTTCATGTAAGCAGCTAGGAGAGCACGCCAGTGCATCGCAAGAAATAAGCACTGAATGTAACGATCGCATTCAACTCCCTCGAGAGCTGAAGGCGCAGCTGGCTACCGCACACACGGCCCGCGAGCCCTGTGTAAGCGGGTATGTGAGCGTGTCGGCCTCTCGCAACAAGCAATAAATGCGATGATCTCATTCAACTCCCTCGAGAACCCATATTTGCTTAATCCTCACCATATAAGGACCGTATGAAAGGTGCGGGTATCAGAGCGTGCTTGCCTCTCGCAAGAGACAAGCAAAGAACGCAATAAACTCCACGGGAGCAAAGAGCGCTTCCTTCTTACCATGCATCGTCACACGTGAGCCGTACTTAAAACATTTGGTGAGAAAACATGCACTCAATCCGAGTTTTTGGTTACAGACAAAAGGTCAGTGAAGACGTGGTCGCACCGGCGGTGACACGCCGGCAGCGACAAGTCGTGCCGGAAAGACGTCATAGGCTGTCAGCCATGGGTCACAGAGATGGCGTTCCCCATAGCAACTCCTAGAGGACACAGTTCGAATTCCTCGAAAGGGAACAAAGAGTTAACAATATTGAGAACAGGATTACAGGCAACACCTCTTTCAGTAGCTTAGTGATAGTATTTATTACAAATGTTGTTGGTTTTGATGCTATACATGCACAGACATTTCAAAGGGTTTTTACAGTAACTAACTGGCAACACAATGCCGGAGCAGGGATTAGTTAAGTTAGACATTATCTCTGATTGAGTGATTGAGGTGTTGTGTTGCTGGATGTAACAACCCATATGAAAAAAACCTGCATGATTCATATAAAGCAATCATATATCTTCCTTACTTAAACAGGTCAGAAATACATGTAAGCCCAATACATGTCCTATGCAAAATCAGACTGATTATGGCCACTTTCATACTAAAAAGCACACATACAACTTGTAGGGGATTTTTGGGTTATATATAATTACTGTAAAAAATTACTGATATTCATATACAAATCATGTAAAGTTCTTATACTGCATTGTATGCTAAATCTAATTAAAGTCATATAGGATTTATTTACATTTTGTTTGTTTCATACAGATTTCATATTGTTTTAATATAGGGAAATTGTGTGCCTGCTCTTCAAACTTTATATGTTTCCACCTAATTCCTTATATTACAGCAATTATATTACTATAAATCTACATATAATTATTATACATAATTTGAGTCAATGCTAAGATATGTTTGCATATACTAATTATATATGATTTCAGTCAATGACTTACACAAATTTGCAATGGAACACTTTTATTTTAACTCAAACAAAATGACATACAATCAGTTTATACTCCACATGAGTAATTTACAATTCCAACTTGATAGCAAACAGAACTTTGCCCAGGAAAAACAAAACACTCAAAAAAGGAAAAACAAAATACCCTGAATACACTGGCCATCAATCATCAAAGAGCATTAAGGTTTCTGGATGTTTTTCTGTTTTCTTCTTTCCTCTAATTTCAGTAAGTTTGGCATTGATGGCTGCACCAATGCTGGAGGGCACCACATGAGGCCACTTTTGCAACGTTGCTCCTGTAAGACAAATAAATAAAAGTGAAAACATTGCTCTTTTTAGGAAGCAAGGTGGACCACAGTTAACGACTACTTGTCAAGTTAGGCAGATCAACAGCAGCTTAAGGGAGGTGGGTGGTCTAGTGTTTAGGGAACTAGGCTTCCAAATGGAATCCAAGAAAGTTGTAAGTTTGAAAGTGATTGCCACTATTGTGGTCCTGAACAAGACACTTAGCATAAACTTACTCCCAGTGGATCACTTGGGATATAATAATAATAATTATATTAGTAATAATAATAATAATAATAATAATAATAATATATCCCATAGTGCGGCAATATAACATGGATCAAAGAAATTCTGACTGTTTAATTACATTGAACTGATTTCACACTTACTGTAGATAGCATCCACTTTCTTTTTGTCAAGAGCCTGATGTTGTGGCCCGGAATCCCTGGATGTTCCTCGAAGATTGCTCACAAGAAGCACATCAATTGGGAACACTGCCGTCAGGAGTGTTCTCACAAAACAGGAGGCAGAGTTTGCATTCTGAGCCACAGCCCAAGTCAGTCTGTCATTTTAATATGTCTACTTACTGCTCACAAACTTTATAGAGGCCATGTACACCGGCCAGCCATGTTTTAGCTTTTTCCCTTTTTGCCACTCCACAGCAGCTGAATAGTCAGTTTTTGGGTATCCATCGTCATCCATCTTGGTGTCATTATATTTATGTATGGCTTCGGTTTTCACCTCACTATACATCCCAGCATCCTCCCCACTGACCCACTGAACCACTGCAAACTTTCTCATCACAGCTTGGGAATTAAAAGAAAGTTGCTGTTAATCAATTTAAATTACGGCATTTAAGGCGGTTTAATTATTCACAAGGTGTCTTGCGAGTTTGATTGACTGACATAATGGCAGAAATAATGCTATATCAACTAAACATGTCACCTGCATGCAAGTTAGCTGCAACGCTTGTGGAAGATAAGTAGGCCTACAACAGATGATATTTTAAAGAGATATATATATATATAATTTTATCGGTATAATACCAATACAACATAAACAAAAAATAAATTAATCCAGCTATAACCTAGCTAAATACACGAAGGGCTGTCAAAGTTGTTGCAGAAAATTCTTAAATATGGTTCCAGTTACTAACGTTAGCTGGTAGCAAACATTGTGAGTTGTCTGACAGATTAGCATTAACAAATAAAAAAAAAACATCTACTTTGCTTACAAATTGCTAAATGCATAAAGCTGAATCAACACTGCTGCCTGAGTAATTACTACAAGTGAAAATTCTTCTCACCTTTACTCCTGATGACGTTACCGAAGAAATCAACGTCTAAGCAATCTGTAAAACCAGAGCTGCTGAAGCAACATCCCGCGGTTTTACCGCCCACTGTGTGCTTCCTTGCTTGTACTAATGATCCAGTGATCTGTCTTTTCATTGGATCCCGCAAAGAAATTCAAACAGCAACCAATCGACGTATTTTATATAATTTTTTTTTTTACATGGACTTGCTTATATGTAAAGTTAAGCAGGTAAAAGGCTACTTTTAAATTATACAGTATACAAAACACATGCAGAACAAATGCCGAAATGAAAAGCGTACTGCTTTCACAATTGCCAAGAAGAAGAAAGAAAGATTCCTCATCGTACACAGACCAGGTGGAAAAAAAGGTAAAATATATATAGATAAAATAAAATATATGAGAACAGGGTCAGAAATTAATGGGGGCTTATGGTAATAATTCCATCACAATAAACAAAAATGCCCCACAAAATTAAGATAAACTGGCAAAAATTGCTCCTGCATGATTAAATTAAATCTGTCGCGATTAACATGAAATGTGAAAATGAATTAAAATTGCCAGTTTTCGGAATTACATTTAGATCTGCTCGTCATATTGTTTTTTTAAATTAATTAATTTATTTATTTTTTCACAGCGCTGAACTTCATAACCTATCACACACATTTCTGTTGAGCTTATGTGCGCTCGCGACGTGAATTCCCTCATCATAAACAAGGAAACACAAAATGTTTTCACGTGTTCTATTAATCAACATGGGTAACAGTATTCTGATTGATTGAATTAATTGATTAAATTTAAGTATTTTACATTAAATACAATGTGGATGCAATTAATAAGGTGATTATTGAATTGCCCCTACAAATGTAAAAAAAAAAAATGGCCCTGGAAATTAGTACAGAGTTGTGAAGCTGTCTCTCTCATAATGTTTTGTCTGAAACTGTGCAGGAAAATTTAAAAATATCTACATGACTTGGAAAGTCATGTGTAAGGCAAGTTTTATAGGGCCCAATTAAATAAACGGTTTCTTTTTTTAAAAATAAACTCAACTTTATACACCTTTAAATTGACTGTTCTGTTGTCTCCCTCTTTATTTCCTTTTGGCCTGTCTTAGAATGTTTCACAATCACTGAAGAATCCACCCCCACAGATACAGGGCTCCAGGTAGACATTTTGGAGCAAATTGTATTAATCTATTGATATAGGCCTGTTTTTTCTTCTTCTTCTTTCACATAATTGAATATTGTCCCCTCTTTTAGGACAATATTACAACCAGAAACCACAAACGAGTCACCATCCATAGAAAAAAGGTGAAACGTTTTGTTTAAATGTCCTCCAGCTGTCAGTAATCATTTGAATACTGAAGATTACCAAAGGCTTTTCTTATTTTAACCTTATGTATTGCCTTCGTATAGGATATGTCGCACATCCCTGAAAGGAAAGAACAGTCACAATGACCAAACACTAATGTGAGATTTCTTCCTTTGAAAAGAACCAACTCTTAATACTTGAATCCGCATTTCTTAAATAACATCCTCTTTCATATTCACATTTATTAGTTCATTTTGTCCACTCATCCAGGTCAATCTACCACTGAGGACAGGGCAGTCTATATCCAATTAAATACAGGTAACATGACCTATTTCTATTTTAGTTCTATTTCTATATGTTTTGGTTGTTATATTTGCTATTGATAGTTCAAATTATGTATGTTAAGAAGTTTTGTTTTTCTTAGGATGACAGACCTATGTCACATTCACCAGAGTTGCTGAAATGTGAGGGGTATACTCACTTTTGTGAGATACTGTAATTGTCTTTGTATGCTGAAAAGCATACAATATTATTTGATGACTTCTTATGAAACTGCATGCCATTTGTATCTTGATCGTCTTGCTGATCACTTTTTCTTGTCTGGTACCCTGCAACCTCATTTTAAATGGTGATTTTTTTTCACCCTAATGACAGTTTGCTATTTGTTGAGAGCCGGACTGGAATCATTTCGACAACCATACAAACTCAGTCTTGTAGATCCTTGAAGAATGATAATATTAGACTATGGAGTCTATAAAGAACTGTGTATATAAATAAGCAGACAGAAACTTGCCAGCTGTAGTCAAATAAGCAGACTGAAAATAGCAGACAAATGTGCAGACTAAGTATTATATATAAGACTCTGAACTTAAAACTACATCTTATGAACTAGTGATGGCACTGTAGTTGTGATGGGGGTGGGTAAAGATAGTTATGGGGCAGTTGTGGCCCAATGATTGAGAGTCAGTAAGCCAAAAGTTGCGGGCTCGAGTCTCGGTACCAACAGAGATTGTAGGTGGGGGGAGTGAATGTACAGTGCTCTCTTCCACCCTCAACATCACAGCTGAATCTGAAAACCTTGGCAGCTGACTTGTTGCTTCACTGCCTTATCTGACAATGACTTCGCAGGCAGCGTTTGGGCACAAAGACACCTCACAAAACTGATTTCAGATGTGCTTCTGAAGCAGCGTAACAGTTTAAATATCTACAAATATAGAACAAGCTTTGGTGATGATTAAGCAAATATTTAATTACTATAATACTGATTTTTGATAGCACATGCAGTGAGTTTGTCTACTGCTGTCATGAAATTTGAATACTGAAGCAGAAAAATGAAGATCATAAAGGCAAAAATAAATTAGTGAAAATGAAAAGAATTCATAAAGAGTACGTTTTTAGAAAAACAGAATTTAATATATTTAATATAAGACCTCAATATACTCAGAGATATGTACTGAGCACTATAATTCACAATTCACTCAATGTTCAAATTCATATTGACTTGTGTTATATATTAATATAATTTTCCAGTCTCTGTTTTACAATATCTTGTGTTAGTTTGTACTATGACCTGAATCTGCCTGAGTACAGAAAAAAAGAAATCTTTGACCTCTGTGAAATCACTGACTCCACCCAACACTCACTGCTTTCATGAAGATGAACAACAACTTTAAATGCAGGAAACTTTACAGGTAATCTTAAAAAGACCCTTTTTATTTCACTTTGTTATGAAACATCAGTATAAGATACAACACACTGAATAAACCATGTGGTTTAATTATGAATGTATTTAACAACTGCGTAAGCTGTAGTAACCAGTTTCACTTTTTCTCAGTTTTCTCAAAAACATCATCACCGTCAATTGTGTGGAGTGTTAGCAAGTAAAATATTATCTTCAGAATATGCTATTGTAATCAGAGAAAACTGCAGAATTAAGGCCAAACTGTTTTTATTTTAAAATCTATATTTTACTCATGATGTAAAAAAGCAAACAGTGTTACTGAACGAAAACCTCTGACATAAATTAACACAGTGATTTCAGCAGAGATGAAGCTTTGTAGACATATGAAAGTAATAAAGTCAAACTGGTCTGTAATAAGTAAAGCCAGTAATGCTGTTTGTGGAGTTGTTTATCATCCTTTGGTAAGATCTTGAGAGATTTAAAGCTAGGGTAGGTAAAGTTTTTGTTCCATGAGGCAAAGAGCAGACATGTTTTGTAGCTCTTTATTTTTTATGGTTAGTTACAAACAGTGCATAAAAGCTTACAAAACCGCTATATGTTATATTATTGTAATGTGTTTTGTACTGCAATGTTGTCTCAGCAGTGAATAAGATGTGTTCGACCCTCTACCACAACTGTCTCTCGTAGTGCTTTGTAGACTCTGCTCTGGTTGTCTGTGGTTGTAATAGAAAATGGTATGTTACTATAGAATTTGACTTTTTTAACAGCAGTGTTTGTACAGTGTAGTAGCCTAACAGTTTGATCTGAAAACAAGTGACTTCATTATTACGTTACACTAATAAGTAACTTATATAAGTGAAATATAAACTTAAATACATAACTCATTAACTTAAAGGGCACCTATTATGCACCTTTTTACAAGATGTAATATTGGTCTTGGAATGTGTCTGTGAAGTTTCAGTTCAAAATACCCCACAGATTACTAGAACAGATTATTATAACATAACAACAAAATGTAATTTTGGGGTGTGTATCACTTAGACACTTGTTATAACCAGAGATGTATAAAGTACTAGAGACCCTCAACTTCCTCAACTTGTTAGGGCAACTAAAAGATCTCAAAGGCCAGTAGGCCACATTCAAGTATTTCTTATGTAAAAACAGAAGTGATTAGAACATCTAAACACCATTCAGCGTGACAGCCTTTATGATAGCCAGCAAGTTAACGTTAAGTGAACATCGCAGCATGTTATGAACCACGCGTACCTAACGTTAGTTAACTTGTCTAGTGCTTAGGGATAGCTCAAACTGCTGTGTTTTGTGTATTATATTATTTTTAACTTACCTTTATATGTTTCTTCAAATTCAACGGTGAATTTTTGAAGGCCATTATTTCGTAATCTTTCGGGAGGCAGAGTAAGCACTTCATTCTATATGAATTAATTAATCTATTATGAATAAATAGGGCCACGGGTGGTCTTCTTTCTCATCGCCATGATCAGTTGAAAGTGAAGGAGTTGAAGGTGGAATTTCTGGGTTTTCCATGTCGAAAACAAACTAAAGTGCTCTCAATGCAGGCAGGCAGCGCTGTCTTCTTTGATCGTCTGATTCGCTCAATGATGAGCCATCTTATTCAAACCTGTGACAGAGTCATCTACTGCTCTGGCAGTGGTAATGTGGGTTTGGTAACATTTTTATAATTGTAACGAGTAACGAGGCAGCACATAAAAAATCTATCGGAGTAAAAGTATTAAAATCATCGAAAATATGTACTGAAGTAAAAGTGGAAGTAGGAGAAAAAAACAGTACTCCAGTAGAGTACAGATACGGCCTTTTAGTACTTAAGTACAGTAGTGAAGTAGTTCTACTTCGTTACTATACATCTCTGGTTATAACCCTGCTTTAACACACATACCATGCTGTTTTCCAATAAGCCTACAGGACTTGATTAGTTAGATCAGGTGTGTTTAATTAGGGTTGCATCTAGACTCTGCAGGGCTCTTGGTCCTCCAGGAATTGAGTTTGACACCCCTGGCATAGTTTATACATCTCTGCTTTGCAAACCTACAGCAATAAACAGTCGGTAGAAGTCTTACATTCAAACACAGAACACCACGATTGCTTACGAGACATTGTTGACGTTATTGCTGCTCGAGCACGGAGAAATTGGAGAACAGTGTACAATAGATGACAACTCGCTGAGGGCGGAAACTATAGCTGCTTTTCCACTATCAAGCCAGGCGGTTATAAAAACGGTCAGGTACAGTTCCAGTTGTATTTCCACATGAGCCTGGTATGGTGTGGCACAATTATAAACCATTCTAAATTCTAACTTCAATTATAAACAGGTTAGACACCTGTGCTGAGCTATGCTGGTAGAGTGCATGTGTCAGGGTTGCCAGGTTTTTACAATAAAACCTGCCCAATTGCTACTCAAAACTAGTCCAATGTTCAGTTTTTTCAGTGTTAAGAAACATCAGTACATCACTAAACCATAGTGACAATTTAGGTGCCATTGGTGATTTCCCCTCTAAAAGAATTCTTCTTCTAGCTATTAATGTTGCAAATGCCAAGGCATTTTCTTTTTCGTTAGTTGTGCGAATGTCGTCACTTGTAACCCCAAATAAAGCCATTACTGGGTTAGGGTGAATTCTTAAATTAAATGCCTAATTTAAAATCTCAAATATTGAAAACCAAAATTGTCTCAGTTTAGAAGATGACCAGAACATATGGGTTAGATCAGCCTTAGTTGCATTGGAACAATCACATGCTTCATCTGTATTTGGGAATATTTTAGCCAGTTTGGTTTTACTGAAGTGAATACGATAGAAAACTTTCATCTGTCAACAGCTTTATCCCAAGTGTTTGGATATGTCAATTCCCAACTCTTCTATCTATTCTGTTTTGATCTTATCAATTGATATATTTTTAAATATCAAGTTATATATTTTGGAAATGAGGCCTTTGAGGCGTGTGGGGGCCTTAAGAACCAAATCCAGTCTTGATTCAGAGGGCATTTGAGGAAACTCAGAGCAATGGGCCTGGATAAAGTGACAAACCTGAAGATATTGAAAAAAAATCTTTTTGAAGATTGAATTTTTGAATCATATCATTGTAATTAGCAAAAATATTATCGATAAAAAAGTCACTACATTTAACTAAGGTCCTGCCACTAACATTTAACGGTCCTGCCATTGCTCAAAAATAGCATCTAGCTTGGCAGCTGGGAAAAGATGATTATTACATGTTGGGTTTTCCAGGGAAAAGAGCACTGTTGAGAGCACTGTCAGTGATGTTGATTTGCAAGATTTCGCCTCCGCTTCACATCATTCTGTATGTGTAGACTGAAACCAATAAACAACTTTTTGTAAATTTGCTGCCCAATAATAATTTAGCAAATTTGGGAGAGCCAGTCCACCATCCTTTTTAGGTCTTTTGAGAAATTCTCTATGTATTCTTGCCTTTTTGGAAGACTACAAAAACAAATATAGTAATCTGGGTAACACATTCATTTTAACACAATTAATTTTACCAGCTAAAGATAAATATATAATACTCCACAGCTGAAACAGTGATTCAAGTTTTTTTAAGTATGGGACTATAATTTGTTTAAACAGACCACTTTATGAACGAGTAATATTTACTCCTTAGTATTTAAATCCTGATTTTGATATAGAAAAGGGCAAATCTCTATCCGTAATCTGATCTGCCATGTGATTTATAGGGAAGCATATGCTTTTAGAGAAGTTTATTTGTAACCTGAAAAGTCTCCATATTCTTTTAATATTTTTACAACTTCAGAGACACGTGATAATGGGTCAGTTATATATAATAATAAATCGTCAGCATATAGCGAGACTTTATACTCGACACCCATCCTTTTAATACCACTAATAGACGGTGATGATCTGAGTACCGATGATAATAGCTCTATAGCTAAAATAAATTACAAAGGGCATCCTTGCCGCGTGCCTCTAGACAAGGAAAAATATTGTGAAATTATCTTGTTTGTGACTACGGCTGACTTTGGTTGATGATAAAGCAGGTGAGTCCAGGCAATAAATTTTGAGCCAAATCCAAATTTATCTAATACAGCAAATAAATAGTTCCATTTGACTCTATTAAATGCCTTCTCTGCGTCTAGAGAAATAATCACTTCAGGATTACTCTCTGATGCAGAAGGATGCACGACATTAAGAAGTTACCGAATATTAATAAAGGAATCGTGCCCCTTCATGAAGCCTATCTGGTCTTGTGAAATAATATCTGGTATTATATACTCTATCTATATTCTGGAGGCCACTACTTTAGATACAATTTTAACATCTACATTTAGTAAGGAAATAGGTCTATAAGAACTACAATCAAGGGCATCTTTATCTGGTTTCAGGAGAACTGTGATATGGGCCTGCATAAGACTTGATGGTAGTTTTGATTGGTCAAGAGAGTGATTATACATATTAAGAAGCAAAGGGGACAGTTGTGAGGAGAATTTTTAATAAAATTTGACGGGAAATCCATCTGGTCCCGGGGTTTTATCTCTCTGCATGGCTCTGATAGAATCTTTTTTTTTATTATTATTGAAGGAATAACAGAAACATACATACAGGAAAAAAAACAATGAACATTACATTTTCCCTCTTTGTCTTTTTGCTATAACAACTCACCCCCCCTCCCAAGTCCAAACATCCCAGGGCAGCTTTAAAAAAACATGACAACATTTTCAAGGTCTAAACCCATGCATGTCATTACATAAATGATGATGAGTAATAGTAGTGGAATGCTGTTACAATTATACTCATCACAATATAGAAACTAACTTAAAAAAAAATAATAAATAATAATAATAATAATAATTTAGCCATTCTGCAAGACAAACTACACTAAAGTCAAAACACCAAATACAACATCACAGAGGGGATAAAGAGAGATACAGAAAATAATATAAATAAATAAATAAATAAATAAATAATCAACAACTGGGTAGTTCATTTAAATTTTTTAAATATGATAAAATGAGTTTCCAATTAGTAAAACCTGTCCACAGATCCCCTTAGTGTAAATTTGATCTTTTCTAATTTTAAAAAGAACATCACATCCTCCAGCCAAGCTCTCACAGATGGAGGGATAGGGGATTTCCAGCTCAACAAAATTCTTCTGCGGGCCAGTAAAGAAGTGTAGGCAATAATGCCCCTCTGAGTTGCTGTTAAAGGTATGGTGTCACCCCCAAGGCCTCACTGATAGTCTTAATAACCAACGCCCAGTAGTTATCTAAAGAAGGGCAAGACCAAAACGTGTCAAATTTGCTGGAGAAAAAGAGCATCTATTACAGGCTGCATCTAACCCAGGGTACATTCCAGCCAACTGTGCATTGCTCAAATGGTAACACTGTGTAACATTGGTGAAACGGAATTTGGCCTTACAATATTGAGTTTGGGCGCCAGGGGTAAAAAACCACCATAATAATTAATTCATTTTACAATGTAACATTACACTATCAGATGTACTACTAATTAAGTCAAGAACAACCAGACAATAACTTGTAACTCATTTTATTTAACTCAGTTACAACAATCCAATAGGTAAACAAGCAAACAACTAACAAAAAAAAACAGTACTTCCAGGCCCAGTAACATTACCTTTTAATACCCTACACAAAATAACAACGGGTGAAATATTTCAAAATACAGCAACACATAGACCAGTCCTCAAAGCTCCAAAGAGAAATAAGATTTTAGTCCATTCAGTCCATTCACATTATGAAAAGTCTCTACACAAGCACATTTTAGTTGACTTCATCACATGCACTTATATTAGTCCTTAACATATGCACATTATAGTAGGCTTCAACATATGCACATTATAGTAGACTTCAACATATGCACGTATAGTAGACTTCAACATATGCACATTATAGTAGACTTCAACATATGCACGTATAGTAGACTTCAACATATGCACATTATAGTAGACTTCAACATATGCACATTATAGTAGGCTTCAACATATGCACATTATAGTAGACTTCAACATATGCACATTATAGTAGGCTTCAACATATGCACATATAGTAGACCAACATATGCACATTATAGTAGACTTCAACATATGCACAGTATAGTAGGCTTCAACATATGCACATTATAGTAGACTTCAACATATGCATTATAGTAGACTTCAACATATGCACATTATAGTAGACTTCAACATATGCACAGTATAGTAGACTTCAACATATGCACAGTATAGTAGACTTCAACATATGCACGTATAGTAGACTTCAACATATGCACGTATAGTAGGCTTCAGCGCCGTGACTAAACAAAGGGCTCCAATGTAAGTGTACACACCGACGCGCAAAACGCCAGGCCTAAAAGCGTAATTTTTTAAAGAACACCTCGGGGTCGTTTTTTTGGTTTGACGGGCCGCGTTAAAAACTGGCAGACCAATGAGATTGGTGCTTTTGCCCACGTGCCTGGAGCTGCTGAAGTTACAGTAAAACACGACTTGGTGGCACTCAAGCACAAAACACTGTCATGTTTTGGATTGTTATTGCAAACTGTAGTTCATTCACACAAATAAATGTTTGCTTTTTCCAAAAATATTTAAAACAAAAATAAGTGACATACTTGCAAATAACCAGATATATTTTGGAACTTGGCATATATTTGTACATAAGTAGTCTTGTCCTCTTATTGAAATGTATTATTATAATTTAAACATTAATTGTAATAAATATTATAAATTAATTATTCGATTGTTTAAAATATTGTTTTAACGTATGTCGCAGCAGCCAAATCATAAAATACCATATATTATGCAGAGAAAAGGTTAAAAGAGAAATTGCTTGTAATGTTTTTTTTTATTAAAAATGCACATTTTCAAAAAGACAGAACATGTTATATCAAAAAAAATTTAATATGCTGTGGTGAGTGCTGGTATATTAACTGATGAAAGAATTGGGTGCAATAGATTTGATAAATCCAATATCAGCGTCTTTTCCATCGTCTTTCCTCATTCAACACAACAATAATTTCCTCATCGCTGGAGGAGAAGAAGCTGCTGCTGCTGTTTGAAAAATCCATGTTCTGTTTAGCAGTTAACAAAAAGCATGTGAATAGGTTTGACCATAGATATATAAATTTATATATGTCTATGGGTTTGACAAGTGCGTATGCTGGCTCTCTTCTTCTTCTGTGTGACAAGCAAGTGTCAGAAGCGCAGCGCCATCTTGTGTACAGAGGTATTTCTGTTGTTTATTAAGCGCCATGCGAGTGAATTCACCAGTGAAAATCACATGGGTATCCTGGCGAAAAACGTCTCAAAAAACGCTAACGAAATGCGTGCGCGATATTCGTCCCGGTGTGTATAGGCCTTAAGAATCGGTATCCTCGATTCTATAACTCCAGCATTAAACACCACCAACTTGTGCACGGTGACAAAGTTTAATACTTAAGCGGGTTTCAGCAACCAAGCAATTGAATCATGCTTCCGACATACTCACGGCAGCGCAACGCACCGCGCGCTCCGACAATGGGGAGAGAAAGCGAGAGAGAGAGAGAGTGCGCGGATCTTTACCAAACTTCCTTAAATGGGTCATCGGATGCTAAGTTAACTTTTTCATGTTGTTTGAACATTAATGTGTGTTGGCAGTGTATGTACAAATCTACCCTATAATGATAAAAATCCATGCAGCGGTTTTTAATTAATCTGTAAAAAATAATATTGCGCTCCCACAATAGTTGATTGACATGAGCGATTTACCTCGAATCAATTGTCACAGCCTGCCCTCTTTGTTTCAATGCAGGAGCAGGAATGTAAGTTAGACAAGAATATCTCCGATTGAGCAATTGAGGTGTTGTGTTGCTGGATGTAATAATGAACATAGTGGTCGTCATTTACTCCTGACATCTGAGCCACTGAAGATGCAGTAGATTACATTTGTTTGTGAAGGGAATGCGCCTCCCGATCTACATATATCCATCTATGTTCACACGAATCATTCATGATCCAGCTTCACTTACAGCAAAAGTGAGTATAAGGGTTTTTTTACGAATCTTTGCGATCGCCTTTCCTTATAACGTGGTAGTTATGAAGTTTAGCGGCTAAACACGGCTAAATGCGGCTAATGTAAACAAGACCGTCTTTCCACAGCGAGAAGAGAGGGGCGGGGTGAGGAGAGCTCATTTGCATTTAAAGGAACAACCCCTTAGAATGAGATGATTTTTGCTGAGCTCATTTTAACAAGGTAAAAAGGGTGTTGTTTTACAAAACCATTGAGAATTTTTAATCAAAGTATATTAGAGACTTTTCATTAAGACCCATTTCAACTTGTGGAAAATGGAGAGGGGTATAACTGCAGCCTAGAGATCTCCAATTGGGGGCGGGAACTCCAAAATGGGGTGGGCACTCCAAAATAGGGTGTGGCTTCCTCCATTTGACAGACAGGCACATGACACGCATGCGCAATTTCCCCCCCCTCCAATCCACTTCAACGCAACCTCCGCCCCACAGCTGATTCTTGAATAACGTGGCAGATAAACAGTTAATAAGGTTATGCGTTATGAGATCGTCGGGCCGTTCTGTAACTCCCCAACCGGACCTCACCGGAAAATTGAACCTTTTTAGTTACATCCAGCATCACTGCCCACTCCTACCCTGCGAATTCCAAGCCCCAGGATGCCCCCGTTGCTTAAAACAAAGCGATAGAGTAAAACCTTTCCCCTGCGCTTCACTGGGACGGCTTGCGTGAGAGCTCGTGGGTGATTCCTGTTTATATCATTAACCACTGGCCATGAGCTTTGAGGCTCTGCTCTCACTGAGCATATTTATTTATATAGCATAGTTTATTATATTTCAGATAAACTACAAACAATGTTTCATTTATAAAGTTTAGTTTTGAAATGTAAGTCAATAACAATAGGCTGAAGCTAGAGCCAATGGGGAAAGTCTTTGCGCGACGACACACCGCCCCATTTTGGAGGTTTTGCCCACCTTTGGAGTTCCCGCCCCATTTTGGAGATCTCCGGTCTGCAGTTATATGTACTTGGGAAAATGGGCATCCGATGACCCCTTTAAATAACTTCCTGTTATCCCGCAAATACACACAACAGCGCCCCCCAAAACTAAACAGGGAAAAAAAAATAAACAAAAACATTGACGACTGTCACACTTTGAATTGTATGAGCCCCAATCTAACAGAGGATGAAGATGAGTGGACATTTTTAAGTGTCACCGCCCAAAAAGATTCAGATAGCTTTATACCCAGTTCATCTTCCCATCTGGATTTAATTTTGTGGGAGGTCATACAATATGCAAAGATTCTCTAAACTATTAAATAAACCTTCAGCATACAAGTCTTTAAAGCATTTCAGACCGAAAGATGCCCACTGCCCGAATTATGAGTCTAGCATAGAAGGTGGGAATAAATTATTTTTATAAATAGGTCCCAAAACTGATGCTGATCTAAATTTGTAATGACGACGAAACTGATTAAAGATTTTAAGAGTAGAAAGTACTACAGGGTTAGATGTGACTCGAGAAACCTTCAAAGGTAAGGAGGAATACACTAAAGCAGGAAGAGAGGAAGAACACATTTGCGCTTCAATTAAACACCAGTTTGTTTCTAGACGATGAATCCAAAATAATTTCTTTTGAATATTTGATGCCCAGTAATAGTGAGTAAAACTTGGGAGGCCTAAACCACCTACATCACGATTCATTTGAAGAGTATTTTTATTTACCCTGGGGATCTTATTGTCCTAAATGAAAGAGGATATAGACTGATTGATCAAATGATAAAAATATTTGGGCAAAAAAAAATGGTAAGGAAAAGGAGAGGGGACATTGGACACCCCTGACGAGTCCCTCTTGTTAATAGGAAAAAGTCAGATCGAGAATAATTAGTCCAGATGGATGCTGAAGAGGATTGATATAATAATTTAACCCAAGAAACAAAAACAGTACCAAAACCAAACTTCTTCAATGCGATCAAACGCCTTCTCTGCATCCAGGGAGATAACTACTTCCGGATGCGGAGAAGGATCTGGAAGATAAAGTATGTTAGGATAAAATCTTGTATCTCTTGAAGTTGTAGAGGTTTATCCAGATTATTCTTTTTGTCTTTATTAACTGTGGGTGAATTAACATTAGCCAAGAATGTTGACATTAAATAGTCGTTCTGTGGAAATTCTTAAGTATACAGATCTAAATAATATTTATAAAAAATAGAATTAATTTCCTGGGGATCTACTGTAATTTCTTGCGATGTTTTCCTAATCTTTGGAATAAGCCGAGATGCTGATTTACTTTTTAACTGAGCAACGAGGCAACCTGCCTTTTCACTGTGTTCATAAAACTTGGCGTGGGCAAAAACTAAATCATGTTCTGTTTTTTCTGTCGATAATAAATCATATCTTGTCTTAAGACTAAGTTTTTCTCTATATAGTCTTACTGTTGGAGTCACAGCATACTGATGGTCAGTTTTCTGTATAGATTTAATAAGTTTCTCCTCCATTTGCTTCCTTTCTTTATTACGTGAGGCAGAGTATGATATTTTTTCTCCCCTTATTACACCCTTAAATGTCTCCCATAACAATGATGGTGGTATAGAGTCTGTTTTATTAGTTAGTAGAAAATTATCAATCGCACAAGATATGAATTGGCAAAAGTTTGCGTCTGAAAGTAAAGTTGTGTTTAGCCTCCATACTGGGCACTGTCAGCGTGGTGTGCAGGGAATAAGGAGTAGGAACGAGGAGCTCGGAACATAGAGTTTATTTAAATAATCCACAGGAACGAACAGGAACAGCAGGGAATCCATAAGCACGTAAAAGTATGAAAACTGAATGACAATACAAGAACCGACAACCAAACGGGGACTCAATACACAGACTAATCAGGGGGAGACAGGTGTGAACGATCAAACAGTGACATAATAATTGAAAATGGAACAGGAAGACCAAAAAATACACAAGGAACAAACCACAAAATAGTCCACAGGGGTGTGACAGCCGCGATGGGTAGTTATAAGAAAAACAGATATCAAGAATTACGGGGCCGTGGTCCGATTCAACCATAGCAGAGTATTTTATGTTTTCTATTGCCAGGATAAGCCTTTTATCAGTAAAAAAATCTAATAATCTATTCTTGAGTACGTCTGATGTACATGTGAAAAGCAAGAGAATTCATTTTTTATCAGGAAATAAAAACCTCCATGGATCCACACAGCCAATCTGAGTCATGTATCCAGCAAAGATCTGAGACATTTTTAAAAGAGGTATAGTTTTAGGGTTGAAACGATCCATAACTGTATCCATCACACAGTTCAAATCCCCACCAAGTATAAGATGGTAAGTGTTTAAATCAGGTAACAAGGAAAAGATTTTTTTCACAAAGTTAACGTCATCCCAGTTGGGTGCATAGACACTGACCAGGATGTGCTGAAAAGATGACCAGACATAATAATATACCGTCCTTGGGGATCTGAGATTGTTCCAGATGCAGTAAACTGTACTCTTTTATGAATTATAATGGCTGCACCCCTAGCTGGAGTGGTACACCTGGCCAGCCCAAGTTTTTCTGAGTCGGTTATGATCTTCAATACGTAGGTGTTTCCTGTAAAAAGGCTATTTCTATCTTCAGTTTCTTCATATGCGTAAATATGCGAGCTCTTTTCATGGGTCCATTTAACCCTATAACATTCCAGCTAACAAAGCATACTGCTGACCCTCTCATACTTTTCACTTTATTATCCATATCTGCCAATTTTTATCAACAACTGTCTATATGGCCAAATATACGAAAAAGATGTATCCTCTTTTTTTGATTGAAGGGGGGGTGGGGGTGTTGAAACAAAAAGAAAAAAAAAAGTAAACCTTGACTAAACAACCAAACTATATTACATTCTAGATTTGTCTGTTGAACAAAGACAAACTGCAGCTCACAACAGTCTCTCAGTTCTCAGAAATCCAAGTCCATACGTTTCAATTTTTCCCCCAGAGCTCCCTTAGTAATCAAAGTTAAGAATAGAATGCAAAATCAAGCATACAAATAAGTGTATAAGCAGGTCTGTAAGTCCTATTAATAAATGCAGTATCACATAATAACAAAACTATGAATGCAAGACATCAATTTTTAGCCAATCCCCAGCGGTGAGTTGTTCACTGTGAATCAGATCAGGCTTTCAACATCTACAAAAAAGCAAACATTCCTTTACTACTAGTCACAAAAAAATATGTAATATGGAATGATGCAATTGTTGCATCGAAATGTTAAGTAAACAGGCAGAAGACAATGGAAACATTTATTTTCTATAAATAACTCATATCAATAAAAAAAGAATGAAATTATCCTGTCTCTGGTTGAACATCTACATAAAACATTTTTACTCTTAGACAAAAAAATAAATAAAATAAAGATAACATTAAATTATTACCTTTACTTGCCTTAAATTGCCTTTCCCTCTTTTCTAAAGAAGCTGTGAAAATCACCTCCTCACACAAGTAGGCTTCTGTGGTTTTAGCCTCAAAGTTGGTTTGAGTTCTGCAAAAAACGGACATCAGTGGTTTAAATA
This sequence comes from Labeo catla, assembly GCA_012976165.1. Taxonomy (NCBI): domain Eukaryota; kingdom Metazoa; phylum Chordata; class Actinopteri; order Cypriniformes; family Cyprinidae; genus Labeo; species Labeo catla. The sequence goes on from VONZ01000865.1 coordinate 197,430, forward strand.
AAATGTGAACAAGTCATCATACTGTTGTTGCATCAAAATGTGAAGTAACACGATGAAGACTCAAAGCTCAACAAGTCTGAAATATTACATGCAAAACATTACTTTTAACAATTAGAACTTAATCAGCCTCAAAATACTTAGGGAAGTCTTCATTACATGACACCGTTTTCTTTAGGAAACTACTTTCAGTTTAATCGCGAAAAAAAAGTTTACAAATTAACATGTACATCTGCTAAAAACCCTCTATTATAACCTAAATTTTCTGTAAATATGACATGAGAAACTCACAGACATTGTAATAAAGGTATCTCTTCCGTTCAGTAGAAGAGGCTGTTATGACTATTTCTGAGGAGAAAACCGTGTCAGCGTATTTTCCAGTAAAAGCTTTTTTCCGACTTTTAATCTTTCTAGACGCTGAGAAAATGGTGGCTTCTTGCACTGGTCATGTCCGGTGAACACAACGTGCGTGCTCTCTTTCAGGTCCACGTTCCTAACCCAACACCGCTGGGTTATAAAGACCAGTTTTTAACCCAAATTGGGTTAAAAGTGGGGCCACACCTTTTTTTCTTTTTTTTTTCCTTCTGGTGCCCATGCATATGTGACAAATTTCATATCATGTATAATATTTTATAGGCTTAAATGACATGAAACATGAAATATATTGTCACATATACGTACATATGAAGAGTTCAGATGCAAAACCAGCTAAAAGCCATCTCGGTCAAAAATGAGATAATGATATTGAGTGAATGCTCCTAACACAGAGTATACATTCATTAAATATTTTTACTTCAAACTCGTTAAATTCCAGCCTCAGCCCAATCCGAAGTACCAGTACTTACATAGAAACCTATACAAAGTAGTCAGAAAGAAATTTTAAAGAAATACATCAGATGGATTTAGAGGCTTTTGCATCTGAACTCTTCATATATTTATACATGCAACATGAAGATAAAATTTTTAGTTAGGAATTTTATGCATTTGGAAAATATATTTAAAAAAATATATTTCAATATATTCAACAATGTTTCAAATGTATGTGAATATATTGCACTTCCGTATGGGTGCTCTCATGGGTACTTTCATTTCAAATGCTCTAAATATCAGCCTAAACCCATTCAGAAGTACCAGTGCTTACAAAGAAACCTATACATAGTAGCCAGAAAGAAATGCTAATTATAAAGAAAAATTATATATATATTATATATATGTATATATATTAGTATATTAGTGTATGTGTGTATAAAGGCATAAACACAAAGCACAAAGAAATCACATTGTGAACATTGTGCTTACATTCATCCGCACCCGTCTCCCCAAAATAACCAGAGCTTACAAAGCTTATTCATAACCTCAGTTGAATGCAATTTGCATATGCATATTCCCATCTGATACTTTAACCATACAAAAAAATATGATGAACAAATTGTAAAGTTCACATTACATTTCCTAAAATCATATATTTAAAGGTTATAGAATGATTTACAACAATATAAGGCTTTTTAATTACTGCAGTTTTTGTTTGTCTGTAAATTTACTGTAGATTGTTTGTCACTTATTTATCAGACTTCTTTATCAGTGTTGGAGATCAAACTGTTCAGCTCCATCATGGATGAAACACAAACATCTGTAGATGATGTTATATTTCCAACATGCAGGTACTTTGAGTAACACATTACATAACCTTTTATGTACATTTTAAAGTATATACTTTATCTTATTATATTAAGATTACCATAATAAAGGATTAAATCTGTTGTGTTTTAGTTTAGTTCATCAGAAGAGATCAGAAGCAGAGCCCAGCTGTGTGTCTATGAAGAGTGACAGGTCTATGGGCACTCCAGTAAACTTTAACAGTGGAGATTCACAGCCTGTTCTCAGGTACAACATTTGTATAAAAATATGATTATAGCATGACATTTTATATTATCACATCATAGTACAGTTCACGATTTTTGCATAAACACAGTGTATGAAATTATTATAAAGTGTTTTTTTTTTTTTTAAGTGAATTAGATAATGATAAATGTATAGTTGATTTGTTGCTACAGTCATTTAAATGACTAATGGACCCCCTTTATTAATGGATCCTCCGGAGTCTGAGGGTGTTTTTGGGCCATGGAGAGGTTTTGACATGCCCTGACACATGAACAGATCTTGTTTAACTGTTGAAACAAGTAAAACATACCTGGTATTTCCAATGTGTTTGCTGCTTGTTTCCATGGACTGAAGAAAAAACAGTCATGCCATCAGTAGTCAGTGATGGAGCTTATTTTAGCACATTCATGTAGAATTCAGTCCTGTGTAACAGCTTCTGATGTAGGTACAGCACTGGAACAGTGTAATTTAACATTAACACAATATGTACATTATACTTACATCAAAATATTAAATTTATGTACAAAGTACACTAAATGTGATGATTAACTTAGATTAATCTCTCTCTGTTTTAGTCCAGTTCATCAGAAGAGATCGGAAGCAGAGCCCAGCTGTGTGTCTACGAAGAGTGACGGGTCTATAGCTCAGCCAGTAAAGTCTAGTGGAAATACACAGTCTGGTCTCAGGTAAAACATTTCTGTAAAACATATGATTTAAAGATATGATACAGAATATTAACTCATGTCACACTGTGATTTTTTTTTATTTTATAGCCATGAAGTCCTCAACACATTTAGATCAAATCTGATGAAGAAGTTTGAGTGTATGAGGGAACAGTGATAGGGAAACCCAACACTGCTGAATGAGATCTACACAGAGCTCTACATCACAGAGAGTGAGAGTGGAGAGATCAATAATGAGCATGAGGTGAGGCAGATTGAGACACAATCCAGGAGAGCAGAAACTAAGGACACACCAATTAAATGTAATGACATCTTTAGATCTTTACCTGGACAAGACAAACCCATCAGAACTGTGCTGACAAAGGGAGTCGCTGGCATTGGAAAAACAGTCTCTGTGCAGAAGTTCATCCTGGACTGGGCTGAAGGGAAAGAGAATCAGAACATCCAGCTCATATTTCCACTTCCTTTCAGAGAGCTCAACTTGATGAAGGATAAAAAACTCAGTCTTTCAGATCTTCTTAATTCCTTTTTGCCTGAGACAAAACAAATGGAAATATCCAGTGGTCAGTATAAAGTTTTGTTCATCTTTGATGGTCTGGACGAGTGTCGTCTGTCTCTGGACTTTAAGAGCAAAGTGAAACTGTGTAATATATCTGAATTAGACTCAGTGGATGTGCTGCTGATGAACCTCATTGTGGGGAATCTGCTTCCCTCTGCTCTCATCTGGATCACCTCCAGACCAGCAGCAGCTGATCTCATTCCCTCTGAGTGTGTCCATCGAGTCACAGAGGTACGAGGCTTCAATGAGCCACAGAAGGAGGAATACTTCAGGAAGAGGATCAGTGATCAGAGTCTGGCCAACAGGATCATCTCACACCTAAAGTCATCAAGAAGCCTCTATATCATGTGTCATATCCCAGTGTTTTGCTGGATCTCAGCCACTGTTCTAGAGAAGATGCTGAGTCAAGCAGAGAGTGGAGAGATTCCCAAGACTCTCACTCAAATGTACACACACTTCCTGATCCTTCAGACCAACATCAAACATGAAAAGGACTATGAGAAGAATGTGACAGATGAAGACATGATCCTCAAACTGGGGAAACTGGCTTTTCAGCAGCTTGTGAAAGGCAACCTGATCTTCTATGATGAAGACCTGAGAGAGTATGGCATTAATGTGACAGAAGCATCAGTGTACTCAGGATTGTGCACTCAGATCTTCAGAGAGGAGTTGGGCTTGTATCAGGGGAAAGTCTTCTGCTTTGTTCATCTAAGCCTTCAGGAACATCTAGCAGCTCTATATGTGCACCTCTCCTTTACAATCAACAACATCAATATCTTTGACCAAACCAAGCAAAGTCTGTTGTCTAAGATTTTTAACCAGAAGAAATATAATGCATTATCTGAGCTGCATCAGAGAGCTGTGGATGAGGCTTTACAGAGTAAGAATGGACATCTGGATCTTTTTCTGCGTTTCTTTCTGGGTCTGTCACTGGAGTCCAATCAGACTATCTTACGAAAACTATTCACACAGACAGGAAGCTGCTCCTACAACAAAGAGGAAACAGTTCAGTACATCAAACAGAAGATCAGGAAGAACCGCTTTCCAGAGAAATCCATTAATCTGTTCCACTGTCTGAATGAACTGGGTGATGATTCACTGATGCAGGAGATCCAACATTATCTGAAATCTGGAGAAATAAAAAAAGGCAAACTCTCCTCTTCACAGTGCTCAGCTCTGGTTTATGTGTGGCTGACATCAGAGCAGAAGATGGATGTTTTTGATCTAAAACACCTTATTGGAAAACAACATAGAGCAGATGAAGTTCTTCATAATCTGTTACCTGTGGTTAAAGATTCCAGATCAGTTCTGTAAGTAACTAAAAACAAACTTTCAAAACATGATTCTTCTTATTATTAGTAGTAGTAGTAGTATTTCCCAAATTAACTAAATGGGAAAGGATGAGACTTCTGGCAGTGAGCTGTGTGAGACACACTTACTAAAGCAGCCGAGGAGGTTTTTGTTTGGTCTGTGTGAGAGCTGGATGATTTTAGAGCTCAGTGTAGAAAATGAAGGACTGAAAGCAAGGGGGGGTCAAAACTGACCAGCCTTAGAGCCTGATGTAAGCACTTGGTACAGTCTCTTTTCACCCCACAAACACCCTTTTTTTTAACTCCAGCACTAAGTCTTATTAAAATAACCTATTCAGCAACCCATTCACAGGGAAGCATAATTCTACTTTAGACTCCTAACATAGGGGACATTACAATCCTTCACAGGGCACTTGCAGTCAAATAGAACAAATGGCTGAAGTGATAAGATACAAAATGTGCAGAGCAGGGGGTCGTGAGAACTGGAATTGAGAACCACATGCTTTAGACAATTCCAGTGTCAATCCCAGATGTATTGTCTTGTTTCTCTATTTTCTTGGTTCATAAGTATGTTCTCATTTGTTTCCATAGTTACTGATTAGTTTGTCCCCTGTTTCTGGTTTAGTTCTGCTTTATCTTGTTCATTTAAACTCCTTGTTTTTTTTTTTCTTCAGGTCATGGTGCATGCTGTTTTGTTGTGTTTTTATTTATTTTTTGTCTTTATACCATTTTGGACAATTTTTTGTTAATTTAAATAAATACAAACTTGCTGCAACTGGATCCACTCTTACCCCCATGCATTACTTTTTAAGGATTGCTATACTGAAACATGCATTTAAAAACTAAAGGAAAGCCATTTACTGTGGTTTTCAGTATAGTGGTTTGTTTTGTTCTTTACACAGGCTATATGAATGCAATCTCACTGCTCAGTCCTGTGGAAGTTTATCTTCAGCTCTAAAATCCTCAAACTCAAACATCATGAGAAAGCTGGACCTGAGTAACAATGATCTGCAGGATTCTGGAGTGAAGCTTCTTTCTGATGGACTGAAGAGTCCAAACTGTCAGCTGGAAATTCTGAGGTAAATGGTGTCAATAAAATAAATAAACAAAATGTGTTTATCAAATTGTAAAGCTTGTGATGTAATTTTCTATAATTATACAGTGTGCCACTATGTTACTTTACATGCAAACAGCTCATGATCCAGTGTTTTCACTGTCGTTCTGGATGTGAAAATGCAACATGCATCAAACAGCTGCCGTTTTTTTTTTTGATTGGCCATCCTAATCACCAGTTGAACTTGACATGTACTATTATATAGTCGAGGCAGTTCAGCTTTAAGAAAGGAACATTTTAAATGTTTTTGTCATCTAAGCAAATAGCTAATAGGTGCATAATGGAGTGCAGCACAGCAGCATGAAGAAATTCAAATATTAACATCAAATCAGTATCCAGAAGTTACAAAGTTACCATTAACTCTAGTATTAAGGCACCCAAGTAGAAAATGTAGAAAATGACATCAAATAGATGAAAACAGAAAGTGATGTTAAGCAATGTTTTTAAGTGATGTTTTTTTTTTCCAGTAACACCGGTGACACCTCCACTGTACAGCCATTTCCATCATATCATTTATAATGTGAAATTTATAATCCATTTCAGATTTTTTTCATATGCATTTATTTTTTAACACTGACCTTAAAACATGACCATATAGGAATAATTTATGGCTAAAATGGGTATAAATGTGTGATGTCTGATTGTCACATGGACTATTGCTGTGTTTTCAGATTGTCTGGCTGTATGGTGACAGAGAAAGGCTGTCATTATGTGTTTTCAGCTCTGGGTTCAAACCCCTCACACCTGAGAGAGCTGGATCTGAGCTACAATCACCCAGGAGATTCAGGAGTTAAACTACTATCTGAAAAACTGTTGGATTCAACCTGCTCATTGGAAAAACTAAAGTATGTCTAGCAGGAAGATTTTACATTTTTCTATTTCAACTTCTCAGTGGCTATTTGCTATATATATATATATATATATATATATATGTGTGATATTGCGTTTATGCAACAGTTCAACGGCACAAGTTATTACATAAAATAACAACAAGGTGTCTTTAAAAGCCCTTTTTTGTGCAGAACTACTTCCTTTCACAGGCAGCGCTCTGATATACAGCACTGAATTTACATAAACATGAGATTTTGCCAAAACAGTTTGCTCTGGAAAAAAATAATAGATTAATAAAACCAAAGACTGGCCATTAGTTTTGCCCAAAATTAACCCTCTAAGCGCCAAAGTCGCAAAATTGCGACAAGACGTCATACTCATTAAAACAGACTGTAGTTTCTAATATGGTGTAATATCTCATTTGTATTCCCTACCACTAGATGGCAGACATGTAGTACTTTGATTCTAGACCAAAATTACGTCATGTTCCTATTTAAATTATTTGAGGAAATAGCAAAGCAAGTGAGCTATCGTATCTCTGATGCGGAAGCCGTTCAGTTCATAGCGTGCGAGTGAATTGTGAGATTTGTGAGAGAAAATCGCCAAATAAAAAGTAAAAAGTTGTACTGTAAGGATGTGTTGCACATGTTATTCGCCGATTCTGACTCTGAAGGGGAATATTTGCCTTTTTGAAATGACGATCGGTCGTCTAATGATCGTGCATCTCCCGGTACATCTTTACAGCGCAATGGTGCTGCCGTCAAAGCGAAAGTGTTTATGAAGCACAAAAAAAGCAATCATTTCGACCCTTTGCTCAATGGGGAAGGGGGTGGCAGGGGTGAACGTGGGGCTGGAAGTAGCAGCAGCTCTCTGGATTCAGTGGCGCTGCATCCAGCGCTCCACAGAGGTGGGAGTGGCCGCGCTGTGCGTGCGAGAGCCGGGAGACGTGGTAGAGGCAGCGGGGTCATCTGGATCATGCGTTTTACTACTGTATATTATAGTAATATAGTAATAATATAGTACTTTCTCCTGTTTTATTGTTGGTTTCCTCTTTTCTGATCACTTGGAATGAGGATAAAAAGACAAAACAAGACAAAAAAAAAAATGCAAATAAGTTCAAATGGTTTCCTCTTTTCTGATCATTTGGAAAGAGGATAGAAAGACCAAAAAAATCACATGCAAATAAGTTCAAACATCCATCCAATATCTATTATTTCCTGAATATTACTGATGACCTGATCAAAAAGTAGGCTACTGTTCACATACGTTTTACTACTAGTATAGTAATATAGTAATAATTTTGTGCTTTCTCCTGTGTTATTGTTGGTTTCCTATTTTCTGATAATTTGGAATGAGGATAAAAAGACAAAAAAAAACATGCAAATAAGTTCAAACATCAATTCAACATCTACTATTTCCTAAATATTGTGAAATTCAAGATGGCCGCCCATCATGACGTCATAATATGCAAATTAGATTAGTATATTTACACCCCACATTAACTTTTGGTCATGCCCAACATTTTTCTAATTTACAGTAGACCTCTATCTTTAAGCCCTTTCAAGCCACAAGCTTTTGAAATCTTAATGTCAAAATTCAGCATTTTTCAAAAAAAACCCTGGCGCCTAAAGGGTTAATTATATCTCATGTTTAACCACTATAGAGACATTAGAGTTAGTGGCGGGTTATATATATATATATATATATATATATATATATATATATATACATATACATACATTCATATATATATATACTGCATAGGCGTGGTTTTTATACTGTAATTTTATTGCCCTACACCAACCCTACACCTAAACCTGCCTACTCACAGGAATCTTTCTGCACTTTTACTTTCTCAAAAAAAGACATTCTGTATGATTTATAAGCTTTTGTACCCAATTTAGGTTTAGGTCCCCATTTAGCTCAATTTAGGTCCCCACCATGACAGAAGTCCACATGAGTGTGTGTGTATTCAGGTTTAAGTCCCCAGCAGGATATATAAACCATATATATACATATTGTCACGAATTTAGCTCAAAAGAAATATATATATAAATAATTACAATTATGATTAATTACAATTATTTATATCAGCTGCCAGTAGTAACTGTTGCATAATTAATTTTCCATCAAATAATCTGTTCGTCCAGCGAACATTCAGTATAAATTTTATATCAACTCTAAGAAATTATATGTTCTTGGCCACAGTAAATAACTTTCTTAAAGTACTATTGCATTAGAGCATGTCGAATCGGAATCGTAAAGGGACATTAATTTACAAGGCAGAATCAGAATTTTATTAAGTTTGAGTTTTATTAATGAAGGACTAACACATATCTAATCTAAACAAACAAACAAACAAACAAACAAACATGAAATCACTCATAGATGGGAGATGGGAAAGTGAGAAGCCATTAGAGAGACAAGGAAATGAAGCTATGAAAAGAGTCAGTTAACCACCTGAGTGAAACGATCAGTGCTGCCTACAGCTTATACTAAACCTCTGTTTTGTTTAGTTAACCCCCTGGGGTTGACGATCACGCCGGCGTGATCAGCTGACGTTTTTTAAGATCAGTGCAAAAGACACTAAAAATACTATAAAAGTGTTATACATCATTAGAAACCAATAAGTGTATACTTTTATTTGTGCAAACTCAAAATAAAAACTGAACTGTGTGCTGCTTTAAATTAAAGAAAATATACAGGGTGCTTTCTCAGTCTTCACTGTCTTCGCGAACGGCTTTTAGAAACGCGTCAATAAAATGAACCTAAACTCAGTGAATACTCGACACAAAGACAGGAGAGATATATGTATAGAAAGCTTGATATCTCTACTTTTAAATAAATCAAGTCTTATCAAAAACAAATATTCTGTGCTAAAGTAATCCGCGTGAAACCAACATGATGCCTAGTTTTTCCCTCAGAGCTAATTATTTTTAATGCGATCAGGCCCACCAGCTGCTTTTGCTTTTGATATGATAAATAGCCATGTGCGCGGTGCCGCGTGTTAGCGCTCACGTCATCATAAACAAAGCTTGACGATTCATCAAGTTCATCTCGGCTACTGTTCGTTTCTGGGAAAAGACGCGCTGAGAGAAACAGCAGAACTTACCTTCAGAAAAAAAAGACGCGCTGAGAGGAAAAACACAGAATTCACCTCAGATGAAGAACACAACATGACGCGTGACTGATCCAGAGGAAGAGATTGGTCTGATGAGTAAGTGATGTTTCTTTTTTGCATTAGTTAACGTTTTATTTTGACATAAGTTTGAACACATTTACTAGCTTGGGTTTTCCTAAACTATGATTCCTGGTTAAAATGTTTGAAATCGAGTGAAATATTTTGAAAATGATAGGTAGATCATTGTATCTAAATTTCTTACGATGCGATTAAGTTTTCATGTTCTATATAACATAAAACAAAATACGATATAAAAGTAATATGAGTGTACACTGTAACATGATGAATGCTACGAGTCGAAGTATGTCTAGATCATGTTTATTATTAATAATTTGTTCCCAAATAGAGTTTTATGAGGTGCTAAACCATAATTTGTTTCTCAGATATAAAATGTCCTTTTTACATAATACAAAGTTGGTGTGAATCTGTGACTACAAGATCTTTATATACAGATTCTTCTGATATTAACATGCTCAGAGGTGTTTTTTGTTTTTATTTTTTAGTGATCTGATACCTGCACCACAGATGAATATTGCTGATTTTTACTGGAGTCTCTTCAAACTTCTGAGAGCGCTGTACCAACATCAGATGTTATTCTTCACTTATTTTCAGTAACATAAGCTCTGTGACTGTGTTTGTTTGTTTGTTTGGTTTTTTTTTATCTTGAATCCATGGAAAGAAGCAGCTTAAATATCAGGTATGGTTTACTAGTTTGACTTGCTGAACAGGAATGACACAAGGTCTGTTCACATCTCTCTGGTTAGGTCAGTGAGAACAATAATAATCTTTGACCTTCATCATGTATGTTTTGATTATATTGTGTTGTAAATAAAATACAAACGACCAAAACCCCCCATTATCTTACTTTCCTCTCATTCTTTGTTACCTGCCTCATAGTGACAGTCACAGTGATGGGCCATTAGGGGACGGCCTTTTGTCTCTCAGGTGTGAATCACTAAATATTCATGGCCGTTATCCCTCCCTTGCATATGGCTTTCTATCACAGAACATGTCTTAGAAAATTTACATCAAAATATTGTTTTCTGTGAAAGAGTAAGCACGATCATTTTCACATCATTTTGAAGTAAATATTCTAGCCTACAAGAGTGATTACTCAAAAGCCTTGCTCATGAGTTTTATGGCCTTATTTCAGCTACATTTATTTTCCCAAAACTTACTAACCATGCATAATATTTTTTTTCTAAAACATGCAAACATGTACATCCATCTTACTCACATATTATTGTAGCACTGTTTGTGCTGAATACAAAAAAAAATTATATGTTGGCCAGTAGTATGTTATAAGTAGCTGAAATAAGCACAAATGTCAGGGCATGTCTAAACATCTAAAGGGCCCCAAAATCACCTCAGACCCCAGAGGGTTAAATGTACGATACTTGCATTGCCTTGGTCATTGAACAAGTGTCCGAATGCAGTCTCGGGTGAAAGTCTTAATGGTTTGGAGCAGTAGTGGTTTTGGAATCGCGATCACATTCTTCCAGGTCCGAAGAGTGATGAACTCCAAAGATGTTCTGACTCAATGGTGACTGGGAGTTTCTTCCCATGTGAAAAGTGAAGAAGAACCAAGAGCTGACAGGGACCCACCTGAAACCCTATGATCTTTGGGGAATAGAAAGACAACTTAGAGAAGTTCATCGAGTTCTAGCACATCCTCCTCATCCTCTTAGGTTCTAAAAGAACTCATGTGAGACAAGTAAAGAAAGCTAAAAAAAAACACGGAAGAGAGAAATGTCTGTTCGAGGACATTTCATGAAGATGAATTCCAGGGTTGATTGAAAATGTCTGGCTCTGTGTGGTCGAGAGCCACAGCTCTATATGTTTGCCCTGTGCCGGCTCAGGCTCCCCGTGAGCCCTTCCACACGGGCAGCGGTTGGAAGATTTTGCAAAAGAGTGTGAAGAGAGAAGAGAAATGCATTTAAGGCGCCTCCAGTTGGTCCAAGAACCAATGGTAACTTTTACCTTTGGAGGAAAAGTTTACGACTCTTTGTCTGTGAGCATAGTATTTTGCATACGACATTCAACTGGGTGTTGATGCAAAAACTACTAAGGATTTTTAAAACACTAATATGTTGCAAAGGTATTAACATATAATATACACCATAATTTAGATGATCAAAATACAAATTCAAAGAGACCAAACATGCCATAGTTATACTACACTAGAGATCTATCATAACAAATGCATACAACAGAATACAATGAAAAACACAATAATAGTAAAACTATACACAATGACCTGGGGCTATGTGTGATAGGAAGGTCAAGGATAGGTTTGTCTGTGAATGAATAGGAAAGAGTGTATTTGAGGAGCTCTTTTCCAAAACGCTATAAATCCATTTTAATAGTTTTTAAGAAAATGACATTTTTTTTTACCTAGACCCATACATTCTGTTAATATTCAATTTATCCTGTTAAAATGGTCTGTTGGCTCAGTCTGAACATGTTAAACAATGATTGTTAAATGAAACAACAATATTTTTGATTATAAATTCAAAGTTTTTTTTTTTTCAAAACGCTACAAATCCATCCTTTTTTTTTTTAAAGTTGGTTTATGTTTTAAAAAAACAAACAAAAAAAGAGAACATGACATCAGGGACTCATACTATGAATTAATATAAATCAAACTGATGCAAATGCATGAAATAAATAACAGCCAAATAAAATAAATAGTAAGATAAATTAAATAGTAAAATAAAATAAATATTTTCAATTTCATGTTTCAATATTAACACGTATTCAATAATAAAACGCATACAAATACCACTAGATAATAAAAATACAACGTTAACATTACATTCAAATCATTTAGTAACACATTTAGGCTAATAGTCATTCAGTGCCGAACCTGTAAAAAGTAATGATAACAATATTCAATAGGCAAGTTATTTAGTAATACATTTAAAGTCTTTTTTTAGTGAAGTCAAAACCTGTGAACAAGTAGGACCAATTTGTCCACTACATATGCAAGAAAAAAAACTAATTATTAAAAATATTCAATAATGATAATGATATTCAATAGGCAAGTCATTCAGTAATACATTGGCATTCAGTAAAGCGTCAAACCTGTAAACAGTAGGACCATTGTCCGCTATACATAAAACAAATCACATAGTGTGTGTGTGTGTGTGAGATGTGCTTTGAGTGTGTGAGAGGACAGAGAGAGAGAGTGCCCCTGGTATTTATCATGTTATGGGGACCAAATGTCCCCATAACATTTGTGAGGTCCCCATGAGGAAACAAGCTTATAAATCATGCAGAATGAGTTTTGTTTGAGAAAGTAAAAGTGTGCACAGTCTCCTGTGAGGGCTAGGTTTAGGTATAGGGTAGGTGTAGGGCGATAGAAAATACGGTTTGTACAGTATAAAAACCATTACGCCTATGGAATGTCCCCATAAAACATGTAAACACAACATGTGTGTGTGTGCGTGTGTGTGCGTGCGTGTGTGTGTGTGTGTGTGTGTGTGAGAGAGACAGTGAGTGTGTGTGTGTGTGTGTGTGTGTGTGTGTGTGTGTGTAAGTGTGAGAGAGAGTGTGTGAGTGTGTGAGCATGGATCACTCTGCATCTTCATCACTATGGCCTGCATTGTCAGTCACCTGATACAGTGCATCATCATAAAAAGCCCTCACCACATCAGACACACCTATTGCTCCTAATAGTGCCAGCACATTGCGCTTCTTTGCAGCTTTCACAGAGGTCCACTTTGGAAGTAACTCAGGTTTCAGGTCAGCCCACCGCTTGCCCCATGGTATTCCTGTGGTAGCAGAATTGTGTACATTTTCCTGATCTTCTGCTCAATTCTGCCAAAGACTCGGTCTGCTGGGAGAAAACTGTGCCACCTTACTGGAAAGGTGTGCTTTATGCAAAGGTTGGGAAAAAACTGACGAAGTTCCATGAGCATGGACCGCATGTTTATGTTTTTGTTTTGCCCAAGACAAGAGTCGCTGAACAGCCGAAGCCCCCTGGATCTGCCAACTTTATTCTGAAGTCGAACCTTGAGGCAGTCACTCAGTCCAGAAGCAATCATATTGCTGTCTTTGCTACTCTCATTCTCCTGCCACACGTAGAGATGGACATCATCTTTTTTCTGGTGACTGTTCTCACCATGGTGCACAACAACACCAAACAGATACATCTGCCGTGAGTAATAGGCCTTTCCTATTGGGGTTTCTGGAAGGACCATGTTTTGCATCATATCAAAACAGACGGTCACATGACCTTCAGCAACCCTGCCTAACAGGTCATAAAACATGCGCACTCTGCGACAATGCAAGATGAATGATGCAGATTCCATCTTCTTCTCTGTCTTAGTTAGGTTTGGATCTGTAATCCTGATCTTGTACTTGAGCTGGGTGACCGAAGCCAAGATTTAAATCCTTGGAGAACACTGAGTAACAGAGGGAGTAGCTGGTCTGAGCATGGTTCTGAGCCTCAAAGAGCTCATACATCTTGTGCATATTCAGGTCACTGGGGAGATACTTGTGGCCTGATGCTCCTCTCCGCCCATAATGGCTGGCCCTGCAGGTAAAAGACTGGATGTGGGCAGCAATGAGTTGCCTTCTCTTGTTGTGCTCCTCACTGTGTCGTGCACCACCTCTTCTCTCTGGGTGAGCCTCAGCAGTCTCAGCATAATATTTAGCCACCCGGGACACACGGTCTTTCCTGATGCCTGTGAAAGTAAATTGTTTAGATTGTCATATACATTGATTGGAGCCAGTATGAAATAACCCCATTCCAGCTTTCTCCTTCAGGGGTCAGGGTTGTACAAAATTCAGAATTTAATTGAGAATGACCCCTAAATTCCAATTCAATTCTTGAATTTAAATTCAGATTGCAAACAGGAAGCTGAATTGCAATTGAAATTCAAATTGCAGGAAGTAGAATTGGAATTCCATAAAATTGAAATAAATTCATGCTACATAATTAAGGTGTATTTAACAATGAAACTTTACAGTATATATTACATATGATTACAACATGAATTTCATACAGATATTATTGTATGGACTTTATATACATAATACTTTATTATATAAAATAGGCCTTTTTTTATACCACAAATTAACATTAAAAACATACTCTATAGAACAGATTATTAAAATTGTAATACCAAAACATTGTTTCATTTGATTACTTTGAAGTGAAGATATTGCTAATTATTCTACATTACGTGAATGTATGCTTAATGTTTGTGTCTGTACTTCCATTAGGAAGAAAAATCTATGTTAAAAGTATCACATTCTCACTGATATGTGATGATAATAAATTTCTCTGAATTGCAATAAATTCAGTTCCACTTCCTGTAATTCCAAATCAATTCAACATTTAATTCATTGAACTGAATGAAATTCTGAAATTCTTGCAAACGGGCACCTTCTCCGGGTGACTGCTGCACAAAAGACTGTACTTGACTGATATGTTCCGGTCATTTCGTTTTTGTTTACGTCCAGGACTTTCAGACGCTGCCTTTTCACTTGTGTTATGTCCAGGAGAAGAAGTATGGCTCTGTCCTGGTCAACTTTGTTTGGTCTTTCATAAAACTTAAAAAAATTCATCATCAGGTCGTCCGGTGACAGCTTCTCTGCCTGACAGAAACCTGAGTAACGAACCTTCTTTTTTTGTTGCTTTTTGGGATTTTCTTTGTCCAGTCTGCATTTTCTACCCCCAGGTGTAGGTCTCACTGGCTCATCCAGGCCATCAAAAGTGTTATTATAGTTTAAAGAACTCATTTTGAAGACTGAGTGCAAACAAACATCTCTCGCTTCAGAGCACCACCTTGTTGGGTTACATTGAACACTCACCAAATTCTGATTGGTCGAGAGGACATATCGCATTTAGGCTAAAAACAGGTTTGGCGCTTATAGTGTTTTGGAAAGAAACTGCATCTTGCAGTACATTTTAAACAAGGAAATATAATGATTTGGCATGAAACATTGATGGAGCAGTGAATAGGTTCAATATACAGCAAAATGGCATGACATACTCATTTTTTTTATTTTTTTATTTGGCGTTTATTGCTTTTTGGAAAAGACCTCTTCATTTCTATAGGCATTGTGTCTTTCCTATGGGCAAATATAGCATGGGCAAATGTGCATTCCTTTGGGGCAATAAAACCCATATTATCAGATGGTCGCCCTGGCAACTGAGCCCTTTTGGGGTGTTAGTTGCTTTGGGGGGTTGTCTCCAGAACTCCTACATATAGCTGGCTTGTTGGTTTTAAAGATTATTTGTTAAATGTAACAATGTAACCTGGGGAGTACGACCTCGGTACGACCTCGGGTCCCTCCCTGGGACCATGCTGTGGTGCTAGAGGCTCTTTGTAGGCCCCCTTTCGAGCCCACCGAAGAGTCCTCGAACCGTCACCTTACTATTAAGACGGTCATCCTCCTCGCTTTGACCTCTCTAAAGAGAGTAGGGGATCTTCAGGCCCTCTCTGTGACCCCTTCCTACTTGGACTTTGTGTCTGGTCTTGCCAAAGCCGTTCTATACCCTCATGCTGGGTATGTTCCGAAGGTCCCCTCCTCTGCACCACGGCCTGTTGTACTTCAGGCCTTCTGTTCTCCTTCCTTTCGGGAGCCTGACCAGCACAAGCTTAACTGTATGCATACGTCCACAGAACTGCCATGTGGAGAAGGGTGGACCAGTTGTTTGTCTGCTATGGTCCCCCTAAGAAGGGTCTTTTAGCATCTAAACAGAACCTCAGCCACTGGATGGATGCCATCACTTCTGCCTATGAATCTTCGGGCCTTCCCTCACCCTTGGGGGTCAATGCCCACTCTTACCCGAGGCATTGCTGCCTCCAAGGCCTTCCTGGCAGGTGTCCCCATGTAGGACATCTGCAATGCTGCAGGATGGTCCACACCCCTGACCTTTGTCAGGTTCTATGACCTAGACCTGCGAGCCACTTCTGGCTCTTCTGTCCTTAGCCCTAGCACACACTAGGAAGGGACTTGGAACTCTGGTGGCGTGGGCATCTCGTTCCCCATAGTGCTTCGACGCAGCTCGAGTTCCTGAAGGGGAATGTCCCAGGCTACGTATGTAACCATGGTTCCTCGAGGGAACGAGATGCTATGTCTTGGGCCATACTTCCGACATCCCTGCGAGCGCTTGCTTCTGCCTTGAAGCTAATGCCGGTTTCGGCACATGTGCTTTTAAGCTTTCTGGTCTATGACGTCACCCGCCCACGACATCTTGTCTCTCAATTGGGTTGACTGCACATGTGATTCAGAGCATGGTCAAGTTGAAGGCGTTCCCCCATAATGTTGCAACACAGCGTCTCATTCCCTTGGTGAACCATGGTTACATACGTAACCTGGGATGGGTTTTTTTTTAATCGATTGACAGTGGTTGTCGATATGGCTGTGATTCAGCCATATGCACAAGGCCACAGGCCTTTATACACTTTGGGATCAGTAAGATTTAAATTTGTTTTTTGTTTTTTTTTTAAAGTTCCATATGCTCATCAAGGCTGCATTTTTTAATAAAAAATAAAGGTAAAAAAGTAATATACTGAAATATAATTGCAATATAAAATAACAGTCTTCTTAAATACATGACTGTTTCGCCAATCATTACTACATATTCAGGTCTTTAGTGACCTGGACCTATATATCCAGCACGGATGGATCTCTAACCTCTGCAATAGCAAAAAACTCTCTTGATATTTTAAGAACAATTACAGAAGAATTAAATAAAGCATATTTCTTTACCTTTTTTTTTAACTTAGAAGAGTTCAATTTGAACAAAAGATTTTACAATTGCCATCATCATCAGAGCACATTACCACAGTATTTTCAGCATCTGGCTCATATTCGCAATCTCAACCATATTAGTTTTCACTGACTTAAAATCAATAGTTTAATCACTGGCAGCTTATTCACCACATACACTATCACATGACAGTGACATTTATATTTTATCGCATACAGTAATTGCTCTGCAGTAAAGCCATGTAAACCAATTAAAATTTTGCTGATGATATTCTTTTGTTTTATGCCTGCTATAATCACGAGTGACACATCACGTCATTATTGTCTATCAAACAGTGCCACCTCTAGGAATAAAGGTGAATTGCATGTATTTAGTCATCAGATATTTACATACACAAAAAAAATACTTGCACTAATACACACCTTGGGTCTCTAGCGACCCTATACACTTTATAAAAAATTAATCTGAAAAAGACAGTCTTGTTTTATTGTTCATATTGAATAGATTGAGGAAGAAAGATGATGTCAAACGTAGAGTAGTAAATGATGTCCCAGATCTCTGAAGAGCTGAGGTATGCATTAAAGGGTTAATATACTTTAAAATAAAATTAATTCCTTTGATGCAAAGCTGAATTTTTATCAGCCATTATTTTAGTCTTCACTGTTTTCAGTCACATGATCCTTCAGAAATCATTATTTTAAATTGTTATAATATTTCACACCAATTCATTTAACTACTTTTATTTTTTTGTTTTACAACTGCATAGCAAGACCATAGGAACTGGGGCTGTGTTCGATACATGGATACAACAATGTATTGTCTCGTAGGCCTACTACTTGACAATAAGGGTATTGATGCAGCTGTTTCTGTATCCATTCAGCAGCAGGTGTGCAGAAGTGAACCACACTTAATTTGAATACAAAAACACAGATTAAAACAGAAACAGAAAAACAGTGAATAGAGTATATTATAGGCTAAGCAAAGTTTAATCTGGCCACAGAGGAACACAACTGAGGCTGCCTGATATAAAAAGACGTAATCCCTGAAACAGAGCTTTAGTCTTGCGCAATACAGAAATATCTGCTAAGTGTTTTACTTATTTTTGTCAACCTGGTAACCATGTGCATGCGCTCTCTCGCCACTGTGGATAAAAGCGCTGCTTTCTGAAAACACCTATAAACTCGTAGTTTAGTGATCTACACACAAGTCGTTAACTAGTTAACTTAACACTGGTTACTACTGACTACTTACTAGCAAGTGGACAGCCACACCCTACCAACCACAGTGTACCTTGGCAACCACATAGCAACAGCTTAGCCACCATTCCAAATATCCTAGCAACCATATAGCCTAAAAATCACCCCAGGCACCTTAGCAACTGCATACCAACACTCTGGAAACTACCCAGAACACCCTAGCCACTACATAGTAACACCCTAGCAACCACACTGAGTGCCTTAGCAACTGCATAGCAACCAGCCAGAACATGTTATCGACATCACTGCAACCACCCAAGTATCCTGGCAACTACATAGCAACAGCCTAGCAACCACCCCAAGTATCTTAGCAACTGCATAGCAACCACCCAAGTACCTTAGCAACTACTTAGCATCTCCTTAGCAACCGCCCTGAGTACCTTGGCAACTGCATAGCAACAGTTGGTTGACTGACTGAATGTGTCTGTGTGTGTTTTCTAGTGTGGATCATGGAGGAGAATCCAGGATTACAGCAGGACTGAACAAATGTACGTCTACAAACAAACACACACACACACACACACACACACACACACACACGTCTGGTTTATTATCCTTGTGGGGTCTCTCCATAAATGGTTTTTATACTATCCATACTGTATTTTCTATCCTCTTACCCTTATCCTTACCCTCTTAACTCTACCCCTAAACCTAACCCTTACAAAAAACTTTGCATTTTTTACATTCTCAAAAAAACTCATTCTGTATGATTTATAAGCTTGTGTCCCCATGGGGACCTCAATTTAAGTCCCCACTGTGACCTGAGTCCCCATGGGTCTGTGTGTATTTAGGTTTAGGTCCCCAACAGGATGTAAAAACAAGACCACACACACAGCTGTAGTGATTGTTGTTGTGTTATAAATGTGTCTGTTCTTGTGTTCAGATGCCTGTTTTTTCACACTGGATCCAAACACAGCAAACAAATATCTCAGACTGTCTGAGAACAGACAGGTGACACATGTGGAAGAGTATCAGTCGTATCCTGATCATCCAGACAGATTTGACGTGCGTCAGCAGGTGTTGTGTAGAGAGAGTGTGTGTGGACGCTGTTACTGGGAGATTGAGTGGAGTGGAGATGATGGTGTGTTTATATCAGTGTCATATAAGAGCATCAGCAGGAAGGGACGGGGTGTTGAGTGTTTGTTTGGATATAATGATCAGTCCTGGAGTTTGATCTGCTCTCACTCCAGTTACTCATTCAGACACAATAATATACTGACTGATCTCCCTGTGAAGCCCATCATCAGTAGAACAGGAGTGTATGATAATATCTGTAGAATAGGAGTGTATGTGGATGTGAGTGCAGGAACTCTGTCCTTCTACAGCGTCTCTGACACAATGAGTCTCATCCACACAGAACAGACCACATTCACTCAGACGCTCTATCCTGGGTTTAAGGTTTTTATTGGATCATCAGTGAAACTGTGTTGATGAATCAGAATAGACTGACAAGCGTTTATACCCATAATGCTTTGAGCTGATGATGAATCAGTAAGAGTGAGATGTTATTGAGTCTCTTCATGACATTAATACTGCAGCTCAACTTCTGTCACTCAAATAACAGTCAGAATAAATGTGTCAGAAATCACCATATAGACAGAAACATCAGTGTTTGTTTGTTTTTGTCAAAGTGTGAAAATGTTACAATCAAGATTTATTAAGAACATGTAATTAATTTCTCTTTTGTTTTGTACAGAAATAAAACACAATGACAAATCGACTTGAGATCAGATTTTAATAGATGTTTGTATCATGAATATAATCGATTCCTCACAAGACTGCAAAATGTGTCTGACAAAATATGACATTAATCACTGCAATTAGTAAAATATATTTATTGTAACTACAGTAAACCTGCATTAAATGATTGTGAAAAGCTGTCACAATCATTTAATGCAAAAATTAAATTTTTTCTGAGTTTCACGTTTTAATCACAGTATATCTATAGCCGGGGTGGCGAACGTCGGTTCAAAAACAACTGAACAAGCTAATCAAGGTCTGAAGGGTTACTAGAAAACTACAGACAGGTGAGTTTTAATTAGGGTTGGAGCTGAACTCTGCAGGGCTGCGGCTCTCCAGAACCGGAGTTCGCCACCCCTATTATACAGCATTTGTATTAGCCTGGAATCATTTTTTTTTTTTTTCATGTGCAGCTTAAACGAGTAAATAGCCCTGGAACAGAAATGAAGTCAAGGGCTATTAATAAATATATAATGAATAAGTCTTCAGGCTTACTAGAAACTTCCAATCAAGTGAGTTGGAGCTGGTTTGGAACTAAAATCAGGACGTTGGCCCTCCAGAAGCAGGATTGGACATCCCAGATACAGAAAATCAAATGTCATTGTTTCTGTATTTAAGGTGATCACATGCTGAGCAACAGGTGATCAATTGTAGAGTGGGTGCAAGAGTAGGACTAAACTCAAAACTAAACTGAGCACACCCCATTGCATGAGCTTCATTAACATACACAACACAGCTGTTACAACAGAGGTAACTTCATTTATATTGTAGGATGGTAAACTGGGTGAAAAGATTGAGATTAGGCTGTTCTTGGTTAATTTCAACATCTTTCATCGTTGCTGAATCCAAGGAGCTTTTTGTATAGGCAGCGGTTATTTGCACTAAGTGTAGATGTGTGTATAATATATGTGTGTATAAGTATGAACAGATTATATTTACACAAGTAAATATAGCATATATTATTTGTGATAGATGCTATTTCACTAAGAACAAATAGCAATGGATTATATTTACACTAAGTAAAAATATCAGTATTTATTAACAATATGCTATTGACAGTAGCTATAGATTCTGTTTACACTATATCAATTATAACTGCAACTTAGTATTGTAGTATATTATAAAACAGTATGCAATAGTAATGTATTGAGAGTAACTTTTAATTCAGATGATTAAATGGATGCCACCTTATTGGGACAATATACAGTAAGCCCTCCCTACACATACCCTATCCCTACCCAATACTTTTTTTTTCTTCTTTTTGATTATTTCCTTCATTTTTATTGAAAATAAATGCCTTTTCGATGTGATATGAGATTTGAAAAGAAAGAAAAAGGTTTGTCAAAAGGCAGGTTTGAACCCGGGTCGATCATGTCAAAGAGACTTTGGTACCTGTTTAACCCTCTGCAACACTGGAGCTGACTATTGACAGTTGTCTTTAGTGTTGACTACACCAATCAAAGTGACAACAAAAGTGACAAAACTATATTGTTTTTCAAACTATTGATATAAAGCTATTTATCTCTTACCAAGCTCTTTGACATCCTGACGAAGTACTTGCATCTTACCCAAAACACTTTCAGCAGTGAACTGGATTCTATCAGCTGCTAAAACATACACTAGGCAGTAGGCCTCATCAGAGAGTGACGCGTCCTTAATGTACTATGGATCCCCTGAAGATAGTGTTTTTTTTTTTTTTTTGTTTTTTTTTTTGGATTAAACTAAAATTGAGAAGATACAGACCATCAGTGTACAGGCTCTATGGTGTTTACATCTATCTCATCTATATATAACACAAATAAATATGGTTAAAGGTTGTTTTATTTAAAGAGCATTAGAAGGATCGTTTTATTGTTTACTGTACATTATATCCTGGTTTGATGTGACCTTTAATGGCGCTGAAGATGTCCTCTAGAGGGTAACCTTGCATAGATCCTTCTTCCAGGCCCATGACATCATTTAGGACAACAGTAAAACAGGAATTTCCAGTTTCAATTTCAAATGGTCTGTACTATATTAACAAACACATATTACATGATAAAATTAATCAAAGTTCTATAAACTTGATATATTTAACATACTGATTATAAGAACATGAACATCAATATATTTTATCACTTTGAATTAATGCATCTCTGTACCCCATTTTTTTATAATATTGCTTTAATGCTCCCATTAATGAATTATCAAATATATTATGAAAACGTAATTGAAAATGTTTATAATGTTTGATATTAATTTTAATTAGTAATAATAATAATAATAATAATAATAATAATAATAATAATCTTAAAAAGCTTGGTAAATTGAATTTTTAATACTGTTCAGAAATGCATCCACCTTTCTCAGGCATGGCTGTTAAAAATATAACTACAAAGTCTCTAGTTTGCTTACTCGAATCACATCCCAAATTAACATAACTTAAAAAGTAATACAAATCCTTCAGAATAAACAGTATAAAGGTTTTCCCTTCACGTATAGAAAAATTGGGAGAAAAATATAAAATACTGTACAGCACAGCTGGAGCAAGCAAAAAGCAACATATTTGAACAGTTGATGTTTTGCTTTTTAAAACAAATGGCTTGTATAATACAATTGTTGTTTCCTTTCCCACCAGTTCTTGGCCTAGTTTTTAACGTTTCTGAGTAAACACTTACACTGAAGTCATTAAAATACAAACACTCTTGCTGTTTCAGATGGGACAGCAGGTTATTAGAAGCCTTAAACAAATGCATTCAAAGGGTCCATAATGTACTCACCAGTCTGCGGTGTACAGCTACTGTATATCGATTCAAACATGTAAGCAGACAATCCTGTTTAGAATTGTGATAGTAAAAAGAGATAAAATAGACAGACCCTTACAAAAATTAACTATGGTTAATAATAACTAATACAAACTGTAGTAACCGTGTTTTTGGTGGGAACCATAGTTAAAAAAAAAAAAAAACATGGTTCTGATACCATGGTTTTACTACAGTTATATTGTAGTAATACAACAGTAAAACTGTAGTAAACCATGACTGTAGTAACTATGTTTTTTGTGCAAACCATGGTTTAAAAAAAAACAAGAATAATAGAAAACAGAATAAGAAGTTACTATTCTATGATAGAGACTTTATTAAAGCACTTATATCATGTTTAAAAGAGAATATAAACTGTAACATATGTAAGAACATGTTTACCTGTGACAAAAATATTACAAAAAATCAACTACTATTTTTTTAGATTTAAATATTGGAGATAAAGTACTGCAGTGCAGTGGTAAAAACTGCCAATTCATGTATAAAAAGAGCATAAAGTTCCACTGTAAAACTGTTTTTATCTCTACATAAATTAACAATTTTTATCAAATAAACAAATGTACACTACATTTACATCTTGTTTGTTTGGTCAGCAAAGCAAATAAACATGGCTTAATAGTGAACCTTTAAATACACAGTATCATACAGCCTACATCCCTAAAATGTTTTCAAACACATCTGACACGAGCAAAAGCAGATGTTTGTATTCTGTACTGTACATCCTACATAACAGATCCCACTGACAATCTTAATTTTAAAAACATTACTTAAAAAAGAGGTTCCTTTCATTTAAAAGGTTTTAAACATAATACAAAATGTATTAACAAGAACTAAACAGTACTTTAGAATGTTTAAAGTTATATTACTCACTCAAATGTGTGCATGATGCTGCATCACTTCCAGTAGTTGTCAGTAAGAAGTCCAATGAAGAATGTCATATCGGCCAGTAGGTTACAGTCCAGATAAGGCTGCACAGTTGTGTGTTTTTCACCCCATATGGACTCAAGACCTAAGAAAGAGAAGAATATACCATATTAATACATTGCAACAATTTACTTACATGGCTACTTCCTATGTAATAAATGTCCATTCAGATGATGTTATCACAAAATAAACCATAACAGGGTGATCAGGACCCTAAAACAAAGTATAAAGAATGTAGATTATATGACAGGCTGAATGCATTATCCTTTATGTAGACACTTGCAAGGGTTAACATAAAAGAAAAGTCATTTACTAGTCTTACACATACCAGTACATCATTTTAATGAAAAGTCTCTAATATACTTTGATTAAAAATTCTCAATGGTTTTGTAAAAAAACGCCATTTTTACCTTGTCAAAATGAGCTCAGCAAAAATCATTTCATTCTAAGGGGTTGTTCCTTTAAGTGCAAATGAGCTCTGCTCACCCTGCCCCTGTCTTTTCTCTGTGGATTGACGATCTTGTTTACTTTAGCCGCATTTAACCGCTAAACTTTCTAACTACCACATTATAAGGAAAGGCGATCGCAAAGATTCATAAAAAAAATGCTTATACCCTGTCAACACACCCATGTGGGGCCCATAAGGGATGGATATGGGCTGGTGAGTGGGCCCCATCTGGGCTGCCCAGATGGGGCCCAGTTAATTTTGTCCGGGGGTTCCATGGTGGCCCCATGTGGGCAAGCCCAGATGGGCTGAAAGTGGGCTTCACATGGGCCCTAGCTGGGTTGCCCATGTGGGTTTTAGCTAGGGCCCATGTGAAGCCCACCTTCAGCCCATCTGGGCTTGCCCACATGGGGCCACCATGGAACCCCCAGACAAAATTAACTGGGCCCCATCTGGGCAGCCCAGATGGGGCCCACTCACCAGCCCATATCCATCCCTTATGGGCCCCACATGGGTGTGTTGACAGGGGGGATTCAAATCCTGCCGGGAGTGCCTTAGCCGATAAAACATTGCTGACATTCAAATGGACTTTCATCAGCGTTTTTGCTTTAACGTTAAATGTAAATGCAACAAGTGCAAACATTAAAACCTCACCAGCTGGTAAAAGCGGAGAAATTTGTATTTTACAGCTTGATATTAACTATGCCTGTTCATCTGCCTTTGCTAACAAGTTCACAACCAAATTCTTCTAAATATATTCAATTCAACAACTCAAAATAAGCTCAACATATGCATGATATTGACTTAATAAATTAAACTCGTCTGTTCAACGCCATGCTTTAAGGTTTAAGTTACCACAGCTAACGTTACACAGCTACCTCACTAAAAGCTAGTTCCAGACCTCTTAACTAACTTAATAGTTTCCAAAAAAAGGTTTTGGTTAACATACATCATACGGTAAAATCATCCCGTTTATTATACATTGAGTTTCTTACCTGTCTTTTGTCCACGCGACACTGTAATGAATCCTTAAGACTCAAAGGCGGCAAAGTTGTGATGGGGGTGGAGCTTTCCGGATGAGCGCTGCACAGAGTGCACTGCACAAAGTGCGCACTGCTTACTTTAGGGTTTGAACCATATTTGAACATTTTGTGAAAAAACCTGATGTGCCAAACTTGTCTGTTGAAAGTCATATAGTACTTAAGACCACTAAATTGCTGTGGCTTCTAAATAGCTTAATAGTCTAATCAAATTTGTATAAAAATGGACCTACCCCAGTGGCTATTGTTAGAAAATAGCATACATGTCTGACATAATCAAATTTGAATTGGTAATATCTTAGGAGTGGAGCCCAACTGGAGCCCATAATTAATTTAGCCCACCTACTGCCCATGTGGGGCCCAACGACAAAGCCCACTCTGAGCCCATGCCCAGCTAAAGCCCAACTAGCCCAAGTGAGGCCCATGTGGGCCCCAAGTGGATGTGTTTGCAGGGTACACACTTCCGCTGTAAGTGAAGCTGGATCATGAATGATTTGCGCGAACATAGACGGATATATGTAGATCGGGAGGCGCATTCAATTCACAAACAAACGTAATTTACTGCATCTTCAGCTGCTCAGATGTCGGGAGTAAATGACGACCACTATGTTCATTATTACATCCAGCAACACAACACCTCAATCGGAGATATTCTTGTCTAACTTACATCCCTGCTTCGGCATCGAAACAAGGAAAGTTAATGGACTGTGACAGCTTGGTGAAGGACCTACTTCCTCTTTGGTAGCACATCATATTTATAAATGCCACAAACTAAGAAGTAAAGAGTGAACACATCTGTATTAGTAGAACCAGTAATGTTTATATGAATGTATGTATATATATATATATATATATATATATATATATATATAGATAGTCATGGGTGCGGAGCAAAGCAACAGACACAGTGGGCGTGACGTCATGCCTCGGAGAGGCTTTTATTAAACAATAACAGAAAGTGTCCAAAAAGGGGAAAAAAGTGTCCAAAATAAACGGGGGATCTGGTGTCCTCGACGTGATGGGATTCCGTGAAGGAGGGGCAGTGTTCAGAAGGGAAGGGTCCAGGTAAGGGGCGGAGTCCGGTGGCCGCACGTCCTGTGGTATTACATTTGGTAACACATCAAAAGTACCACATAAAATTTGTGTGGTAATTGTGTAGTATTGTGTTGTTTTTTGGGACATTTTACCACATAACTTTGTTGTACAGTATGTAATATTCCTGTAATATTCTTGCGGTAATGTGTGGTATTAATTTCACATTTTTGTAGTATTTACCACAGGATTTTGTTGTACAGTATGTAATATTTTTGCGGTAATGTGTGGTATTACTACATCAAAATAGCACATAAAATTTGTGTGGTAATTGTTTAGTATTGTGTTGTTTTTTTGGGACATTTTACCACATAATTTTGTTGTACAGTGTGTAATATTCCTGTAATATTCTTGCGGTAATGTGTGGTATTAATTTCACATTTCTATCGTTTTTACCACAGGATTCTGTGTTGTACAGTATGCAATACTGCTGAGATATTCTTGTGTTATTATAGTCATATTTCTGCAGTAATACTATGAATTTCCTGTAATGAACCTGTGGCCCTTAATTGTTACATTTTTGGAGTATTCTGTGGTATTCCTTTAACCTTTTAAGTTAGGGGTGGTATTCCTACAAGTGTTGTTTGTCCATAATAACTGGTGTTATTACTTACATACTTGTCATAATCTGAAAATATATGTAGTAATCATGCAAGACAAGACTTTAGTGATCATAAGATGATATACACGGCCTCATTTATAAAGTGTGTACATGCACAAATTTGATCTTAGAATGTGTGTACACTAAAGTCCACAGCAACATTAATATTTCTAAAAATGGTCTTTAACATGAAAACAGATGTATGCACTTTTGATTATTAAATGCAACAGGTTTTTGGAAATTTAAGCCATTCTTGCCGCTTGCTATTCTAAAGTAAATGATTTTGATGTTGACTGGTGCTATTCTATATGTTAATGACATTAATTAGGTGTCGTTTTAAGGTGGTGATCTGAAACCATTTAGCTGCGTCCATTTTCATAATCACTTGCAATTTACAGATTTCACAGCTGAAAGAGAGGTGTACGCATGTTATAAGCATTTTATAAATGAGCCCAAGAAGGTAAAGTACTACAGTACGACGTTAGAATGTGACATACCATAAAACACTTGTCGTATTACAGTTTAACACATTTTATTTATAACACATACCATCAGTGTTCACAAACATTTTCTTACCTTACGAACTAGGGAAAAGAACAATGACAAAGCAAATGCAAACAAATAAAATAAACAATAATAACAAATAAAATTAGTACATCCCACGGCTGCTAAGCTTGCGCTCATTTGAGAGCTTGTTGCGAGCTGCTTCTTTTCCTGCAAGAGAAAATTGGACAGCTTAGCTTTATGGTGAAAGTTGGGGGCTGATCAGCTGGTTGCATTGTGTGCAAGAGTAGGCTATTTGATGTTTCTCATATGCATATGAAATGTCAAGTTTATCAGTTGGGCAATGTTGTGGTCACATCAGTCCAACCTCTAACAAAATTTAGTCACAATGTCATAGTGTGTAGCCCTAAAGGGTGAAATTTATTGTTAATCAGTGACGATTATCTTACAGTTGTGAATTAGCTAAAGATGATCAATTGTGCTGGAATGCGACGGACAATCAGAGAATCAACTAACCGCTCGAAATGGCGTGCATTCTGCAACACGTACACAGCACAACATTGCCTTTAGTTAAAATAACAGTAGTTTGTTAATGAATGTTGATGCTTTAATAACACATTTTTATCGGGAGCGTTTATGCTGGGATGTTAGGCAACACACAAACTTACTATTTCACTTAATTTTGTGGATGTACAGACAAAAGTAATGTAACTAATTACTTTTGAAATAAAGTAATCAGAACAGTAATTTGATTACTTCTAAAAAGAGTAATCAGACATCAGTAATTTAATTACATTTTCAGAATAACTTGCACAACACTGGTAAGAACTATTTTATGTGTTTCCATTTACAGTAGAATGAACCACGAGTAGTCAAGTAACTTGAGTATTGTTTTGATAAGAATGGGATGACAGAAATGCTGTGTCGACTGCATTCAGTTTCACTCACTTTAAAATGATCAAAATTAATTGCATGTGTTAATGTGTTTTGACAGTCCTGAGGCAAAATCTCTCGTATAATATATATAAAAAAACTCACTGAATAATTGTTCCATTTTTTCTGGATCCAACTGTGGCCTTGAGGGAAGACTTCCATTTGCATTAGATTTCTTTCCTGTTAGTGAATGCGCAGCCATCTCCCCCCGAGTGAAGGACTGGGACATCAAGTCTTGTAGCATGCGCTGTGGTGTTTTCGCCCAAGACTGAAATACTTTGCGTGAGAGCTGCAATGACATTCCAGTAAAGTTAGTTCATAAATTAAACAAAAGGTGGCCAAATTAGTATTGTTGGCAACACTTTACAATAATGTGTAATTTGTTAACATTAATGTATTAAATAACATGAACGAACAATGAACAATACTACAATTTATTACAATATATAATCATCTTAATCTTGTTAATTTTAGTCAGTAAAAACAGTCATTGTTCATACTAGTTCACAGTGCATTAACTAATGTTAACAAACACAACTTGTGATTTTAATAATTAGTAAATGCTGAAATTAACATTAACTAAGATTAATAAATGCTAGAAGTATTGTTCATTCTTAGTTCATGTTAACAAATGTAGTAAACTAATGAACCTTATTGTAAAGTGTTACTGTATTTTTTAGAAAAGCAGTGTAACTGGAGGTTCAAAGTAATAGAAGTAATACAATTTGCCAAAGTCTTAATTTGCATTTTTAAAGGAAGCATTCACCCAAAAATTTAAATCTCATAATTTACTCACTTGCATGCCATCCAAGATGTATAAGACTTTCTTTCTTCAGTGGAACATTTTAAGGTTTAGTAAAACCTGGTGCGAGGGTTAGTAAATTGAGAGAATTTTCATTTTTGGGTGAACTATTAATTTAACTATGAAAGATACCATTAATCACAGTGCTTCTTAAATATATACTTGGGTGAGAAGTATTTTAAAGGGACAGTTCACTTAAAAATTAAAATATGCCCATTATTTACTCACCCTCCAGGCATCCTAGGTGTAAATGACTTCCTTCTTTCAGACGAATATAGAGTTATATTGAAAACTGTTCTGGCTCTCCCAAGCTTTATCATGGCAGTGGGTGGGTGCTTTTCTTCATTAGTCCGAAATAAGTCATAAGTCCAATAATAAAGTGCGTCCATCTGTAATAAAAAACTGTCTCACATGACTCCGGGGGGTGAATAAAGTCCTCCTGTAGTGAGTTAATGTGTCTTGTAAGAAAAATATCCATATTTAAAATGTAATAATCACTTTAATCTTTAAGCTGTTTTGGGCAGATGACGCTGAGAAGTGACAAACGCGAATGCGGACGCGCAGCAGAGAGACCAAAACAAAACAATGGTCACGAATTACAAGTACAAAACAAGGAGGATTTCGATATAAGCCAAGAGGAGACTGGATTTCCTTTGCTAAAGTAAGAAGACTTTGCTTCCTTTGCCTCCTGTAAGCAAGCACAAGCTAGATTGAAGTGATTACTATGTTTTAAATATGGATATTCTGCTTACAAAAACACATAGTTTCGCTATAGGAGGCCTTTATTCACTCCATGGAGCTGTGCGAGACACTTTTTAGTATAGATGGATGCACTTTATTGGATTTGTTTTGGAGTGATGAAGAGAAACACCCATCCATTGCCATAATAAAGCTTGTGAGAGCCAGAACAATTTTTATTATAACTCCAATTGGATTCGTCTGAAAGAAGGAAGTCATATACAACTAGGATGCCTGGAGGGTGAGTAAATAATGGGCTAATTTTTATTTTTGGGTGAACTAACCCTTTAATGGGCAGCCATGTGTATTTGGCAAGACATTTTAAGAGGGTCAGGAACTGCATTTTAGAAAGTTTTAAAATGTTCTCTGAGGTTTACTAATAATGCATATAATATCTAAATAACTAATGCACTATAATGGTTTTCTATGAAAAAAAAAAACACTTAACAATGCATGTTGTATTTATACTCTGGGCCAAACATAGAATGCATCATCAATAAGGTACATTGAATTGGGTCTTTTAATATCACTGTCTCAATACATTAGTTACTCACTACAAACCTGGCGGTCAATGGCAGGAAGCTATGTTTTTTTTTTTTTTTACCTTCAGGTGGCCATTCCTAAAAGGGCGTAATGCCACATGAAAACATTCAACATGCAATCAAATCAACCTTGACAAATCAAATTAGAGAACAAAAACTTTTTTATAAATAAAGGTTACTGATTACCTCAGGCTCAGTTTGAGGTTGTGACTCCCTCAGACTTTTTATATCATTAAGAAGACCAGGAATCTCTGTAACAAGATTTTGACACAGTGTTTTCCTTGTTATAACAGTGCACCTTGAAAAGCAACCACATTTTTAATAATAATTTTCTGAAATTAAAATGTGTCTACCATCTATTGTACTTGTTTGTTTTATAACATTTGGTAGATTTTAAATGAACTTGTAATAAATGTAAATACCTGCTAGAAGTGACTCAAAGGATCTATGTGCATTCATTTGTCTTCTGCAGTTTTCAAGCTCCTCTTTGAGCTGTTTGTTCTCATCCTGAAGCTCCTTCATTCTTCTCTGCATGTCATTTATTGATTCATTTACAGGTGCCTTTAAAAAATGCATAAGTAATACACATATGTACAGTTTTTGAATACAGGGTTTTTCACAAGCGATGTCTGTCCTATGAAAATTGGCTTCTTTGCACTTTATTTTAATTTGTATTCAATATTTTGGTTTATGTATTGCTTCACAATTCACTTTTCAGACCATATGGTGCAAATGCAAAAATGACACCAAAACATTAATTTTCAGTTACTTCATTTTCTCTCCTTTTTTCAATTCTGCTAAATTGTGACTTTATAAAAGATCATTTGAATAAATAAAACAATATAAAATAAATCCAAACGATTTTCTTTTGTTCCTTTTTTTTATCTTACAATTTGTGCTGTGGGTTGTACCATTAGCGCAGAGGTGTGGCCGCAAACTGTTTATCAAACGCTTAACGTGGCTTAATGTATCCTACTAAAACAGTACTATTTACATTTTACAGTTTACATTTTTTTCAAACATTCATTTCACCATTGATTGTAATTACCCAGTGGGATTTTTTTGCACAAGGAGTCTGACAACAGCCAGTGCTCCACACAGAGATCTGATCTCATCATCATCCAGTCTGTCTGGAATGACGTGAAGAAACAGAACAAACTGAGACTAAATCCAGAAGAACTGTGCCAACGTCTCCAAGATGCTTCAAGAAACCTTCCTGCAAAGCTACAGTAGTGTAAAAAGTTTTAGGCACTTGTGTAAAAATGCTGTAAAATAAGGATGCTTTCAAAAATATTGTCATAAATAGATTTTCTTTATCAATTAACTTCTGTTAACTACATTAAATCAACATTTGGTGTGAGCATCCTTTGCGTTTAAAGCAGCTTTTGCCCTAGGTGCCCATGTAGGTCTTTTAAAGCATCTTGGAGACGTTGACACAGTTAGTCTCAGTTTGTTCTATTTCTTCAAGTCTTTCCAGACAGACTGGATTATGATAGGATCAGATCTCTGTGTGGAGCACTGGTTGTTGTCAGACTCTTTGTGCAAACAAAAATCTTACTGAATTATTACAATTAATTGCAAAATGAATGTATGGAAATGTAAAATGATATTTATTACTGACACACTACAGCAAAAAAATAGAAATAGCTGACTTCTAACTTTTTATAGCTGGTGAAAATACTACTGTTTTAATACTTCTGGCCACCATTGTATGCAAAATGTTAACCCAGGATTTAGGAACGTACAGTGTGATAAGTCAGTTTATAAATACCCAGGATTAAGTGTTAACCCCATGTATAGTATGAGCAGTGTGAAACCCAGGGTCAACTATTTCAAGTGTAAAAAGCCCTAATGCAGGGGTGTCCAAACTTGGTCCTGGAGGGCCGGTGTCCTGCAGAGTTTAGCTCCAACTTGCCTCAACACACCTGCCAGAAAGTTTCTAGCAAAGCCACTAGAAGGCAAGCCTGCAACCATTAGCCAAAAAAGCGCAACGATTAAAGCTAACTAACAAGCTAAAAGCTAACACTTCCAGTCTGGCAGGTTTTTTAATGGATCTCAATAAAGGAGACTGTACTACACTGAATAAACAGCTTTTTAGAGGAAACGGCTTATCATTTAATGAATGGACGTCTGCTAATCCTCAACATGTTTTACACTAAACAACTCTTACCACTAGTTTACCACAAAAAAAGGCTGTTTTATAAGAGAAGTCACTGACTTTTTGCGACAGGTGGGATTCAGCTTACGGATTCTCATTCATTTCTATGGTATCTGTGAACATCGACTGAGTGTCGCACAACTCTAACTGAAATTCAATGACGTCAAGACTGTAATGTGATTGGTTATTAAGGGACATGTGATCCAAGTTAGCCGTTATGCTTTCTCCAATAGTATTTAACACAGACCCTCTCATCTCCCTATAGTAAGACAATTTATGTTTCTAGTATGCCAAGTAAGAGCTTGATTCAAGTCTTATTGGGGTTAGAGCTCAACTCTGCAGGACACACCAACCCTCCAGGACCGAGTTGGGGCACCCTTGCCCAAATATTTCTGGAACTGATAATAGTAGCATTTTATACTTGCCTGTGTTTTCTCAGACCTCTGTTTAATTAATTGCTCCATCAAATGCTGTCCAGGTTTTGATTCAGTTTTCTTTACTTTTGCTGGCTAAAGAAAAAAAAAGTAAAAATATATAATCGAAATATTAAACAAAAAACTAAATACTAATTATGTCACTGTGTGGAACAAATGTTGTTTAAAAATATTCACATTATTTTTCACAAGACACAGGGCAATGACATTTCTAACTTTAATGTGTTTGGTTTCTGCTGTCATTCGCTTCCAGTTATTTTGCATGTACAAAAACAGTCCATTAAGCTGCTTTATACTGCAATGCTTTCACATTGCAAAATATGGTGGATATAGTGGACCAGCAAAATGAGTGTACTTACCAAGGCTGAGCTAACAGGAATTTCATTCACGTCATCTGTCAGTTTTTTTGGCTTTACAATTCTTCTTTTGCCAGGCACATTAGCACAAGGTTCAATCCTCCCAATTAATTTGTCTCTTTCTTTGAGAAGATTTTCATTCAGGCGTGACTCTATAATAATAAAATACATGTCAACAATAGGGATGACATATCTTATCAGGGTTTTGTATCATTAATATAAATTAAGTTACAACAATGTTAAAGTATCAATCAAGAGCTGGAACAGACAATCTATGTGGATGACACTTGTCATAAAATTACATTTACTTACATTTAAGTACAAAAGGAGACAAAATAGATTTCTTCAGCAGCACATTTTTATTCATTTAACTGATAAATACAATGTAATATATAGTAAATGCTCAATATAAAGATTCCATAGTGAAAACATACTATACTAACGTTATATACTGACCCACCAGTAGTTCTGTTAATAACCATGGCTTGTCTAGTGGGCCTTTTTGAAAAAAATCCAATTTCCAATTCATGAACAGTCTTTTTTAAAATTGCTTTTAGAATTGCCGATTTCAAAATAAATCAAGTTTTGTATATGGGCAATGTTTACTGTCTTGTGCATATAAAGAGAACAATAAATTGTCGCGTTGCAAATTAAACTGACAAATACAACTCAGTTAGCACAACAATACGCATATAAAAGTATTGCAGAAGCATTTAACGTTAAGTAATGTAAAGTTGCTACTCACCAGCAAAACACACGACTCTGGCGACGTATTGGGACGTCTGGTTTCTCCCAGTGGGCCAGTTAAGGAGTACTGCTTTAGAAAAGTCCCACTCATCGTTATTTAAGGTTTCGACGTGAATGCCTGTTTCGTCAATGTATCTGGAAAGCCCTATTTCTACCGTCTTTTCCTCAAAAAAATCAAATAAACAGAAACGCATCATCTTTGCAAAACTAGCTCGCGGATAGCAGTTAAAGAAACGCGGTGACGTAAAACGTTCAAAAATCTAAAAGCGCGCCTTAAGCGAGATCCACCAATCAGAGAAGTAGCTGTTGTTATAAAAACATGAAGTAACGCAAACACTTTTGTGGGGAGTTGCTGCCGGCTAGCGGAGGTAGGTGATAATTACAATACAATTAATGATAAATACAATAATAAAAACAATAATAATAATGTAGATTTATTGATTAATTAGTTTATTTACTTTTTTAACACAAACTTTACATACAGAGACATAACAAAAATGGAGCCTCCCAGAAAGAGGGGACGGTACAAAAAATATCTTAAGGATTCAGATGTACCTGTTCCCAGACAGACAAAACACAACTGGAATAAACAAGAATTAACATGGGTAAGTTTTTTTATTTATCCATTGTTTGTTTGTTTGTTTTAAGTGAAAATACGTATTAAATCAAATAAGGCCTTTGGGCTTCTGTATCCAGTTGCAATACCCCCTGTTGTTTTAGATTAATATAATAATCAATCATTGTGGGGTATTAGGTGTATTTTTTCCAATACACAGAAATGTGATAAAACCATAACACAAAGAGAACAAATGCAGACACATACATACAGGTAACTGTGCCTGGTTTGATTGTAATGTGGCATAATTGCAACTTATTCTTCAGTACAAAAATTTGCTGAACTTTAACAAAGAGTACTTATTTATTTAACAGATTTTATTTTGTCTTTGAAATATAAATCTAAAAACAAGATGAACCAATTGGTGGTCCTTTGCAGCCACCTTGTAGCTTTAGTTTAAATTTCATGTTGTTTTAATTTGAAAAGTGTTTGTTCCTACACTAAATTCGGCACAAATTTTTATGAATGTAATTGAGAAATGTAGATCTTCTTTAACATAATGTTTAATTTTCTTTGTTTGTATTGAAAGTTACTTTAAAGAGTAAGGCTGGCTAAAAACCTCTGGACTAAACAGTGTCTATTCAATAGGGTTCTGGGGGAAAGGAGGAAGGAATGATAGCTGAGAGTTCAGAATGTGACAGCTGCATTGACGTCCTTTATAATGAGGTATATCAAACAGTGTCTATGAGTTAGCTAAGCTAATTCCTTACATATTATTTATTCACATATGCAAATGTATATGTTTATAGCCTGGCTCTTATCTCTTATTGACAGACATGTATATGCTACTTAAAATCTAATTAAAGACAAAAAAAAAGATAAAAATGTGATGTCTCACATGGAGAGTTTAACCATTTGTATCATGTGATGAAACAAAGAAAAATACACCACTTTGTCTAGCCTAATTAATAAAGTATTTAAATCACCAATAGTAACCATATGTTAAAGTAAACAAAAAAATATATTATTAATAAATAAAAAAAAAATATTTTTTTTTTTTCAGAATTCAGAAGAGGAACTGACTGGAGATGGCTCAAATGAGGTAACAAACCATTTGTTCATTCTAGTATACAGGTTTTGGCAGCTTATATGCCATCACTGTGTTATGTTACATTATCTGTATTGTTATGTTTCACTTTCAGGATGACTGTAATGCTGAGGAGCTGATTACAGAAGACCTGGAAACAGTGCATTTTAGTGGGAACTATGAGGTACATTTCAGTTCAGGGGGTATTATCAGAAACAAAAAGTGTTATAAGTGTACCTTTAGCTTTACTCTTTACTGACAAAAACGTAAATACTTTTTTTAATCTAAAACCTTTATATACATATGTATGTTTTGAACTGCTTACTATTCAGAAATTTTGATGAATCAAAAATCAAA
Organism: Labeo catla; assembly: GCA_012976165.1. NCBI lineage: Eukaryota > Metazoa > Chordata > Actinopteri > Cypriniformes > Cyprinidae > Labeo > Labeo catla. The sequence goes on from VONZ01000865.1 coordinate 233,828, forward strand.
AGAGTCCCCATATCCAAGTTATGTTTTAAATAAAGCTATGTAAACGTTCAATTAATATAAAGAATAATAAATTATGGTATTTGTAATAAACAAAATATTGTGTATTTTATTGATATAGATATTAAGGTTCATATAAAACAGAACTGATCCTATTTAGCATGTTTTAGAACATGATTAATTAGTTCCAATTTTTCTCAAAGAAGCTATACTTTTTGTTTGTTTGTTATCAATAAATATTATTTTTTACCATACCTTACTTTTTACTTAAAATTTATCTACTGTCTATTTGATGCTGTTGCTGGTGCATTAATGTGAATTCCTGATGATGATTAAGCTCTTTTTTCCCCCTAGGAAAATAGTCCGTCAATTTGTGGATCCCATATAAATGCAGGACAGGCAAATCTGATGATTACAGCATTTATTCGCCGCCACAAGATTACAGGAGCTGCTCTTCAAGATCTCCTTTCTCTTCTGAATGAACTGATGCCTGGTGTAGCACCCCATACTCGCTACCTGTTTGAGCAAAGTCTAAAAAGTGCGCATGGTGAAATGGAACTGCATTTCTATTGTCCATCTTGCACTGAGTATATTGGAGAAACTGGGGAGGGTGTGTGTAGGAATACTGACTGCCATTTCAAGTATGATTTGAGTACTTGCAAAAAAAATGGAAACTTCTTCATCTATTTACCACTGGCATCACAACTAAGAGACCTCTTAGAAAATTCTGAAATTTTCTCAAAGCTCGGAAGGTGCCACAGTGGAGTTACAAGTGATGATGCAGTCTCTGACATTTTTGATGGTAGTGAAATGCAGCAAACAATACTCGAAAACAACATAAGTGAGTCTGACCTAACTCTTCTTTGGAACTGTGATGGTGTTCCAGTTTTTGAGTCATCAGGGTATTCTATCTGGCCATTACAATGCGTTGTCAATGAACTGCCTCCTGAAAGCCGGAAAAAACATGTCCTTTGCATGGCATTATGGTTTGGCCGGTCATCACCAAATATGACAACAATGTTCACTCCTGTCATTGAGGAAGCCAAGATGCTTTCCACACAGGGCTTTACCTGGCAAAATCCTGTCACAAATACACCTGCTACTTCCCGAGCATTTCTACTCACTAGTGCTTGTGATGCAGCTGCACGGCCAAGGCTGAAAAATTCCATTCAGTTTAATGGGAAATTTGGTTGTGATTGGTGTCTCCATCCTGGTGAAATGGTTGAGAAAGGAGCTGGGTTGGTGCGTGTATATCCATTCAATCTCCCTGAGCCTGAGCCGAGGACACAAGACAAATGGGAAGATGATGCTATTGCTGCAAATAGTACTCCCATAAATGGTGTCCGTGGGCCTTGTCAGCTTTTGTTCTTGCCATTGTTCAACATAGTGAAAGGTTTTGTGCCTGACTACATGCATTCCGTGCTGCTAGGTGTGGTTAGGCAGTGGGCCACTCTATGGTTCGATCCACAATACAATCAGTGTCCATGGTACCTTGGTAGACACACAAAAATTCTTGACTCCAGGCTACTCGAGATGAAACCTCCAAGGGAGATAAGCCGGGCACCACGCTCATTGTCAGAGAGAAAGTTCTGGAAAGCCACAGAGTGGAAGTCTTTCCTTTTGTACTACTCCCTTTTTGTTCTTATGGGTGTGCTTCCCACAAAATTCTATCAACACTGGTGTCTTCTGGTGTTTTCTCTCCACATTCTGTTGCAGCCCAGAGTGCCAAAACATCTGATTGAAAAAGCTGACTTGATGCTGAAAAAATTTGTCATATATGCTGAAACGCTTTATGGCAAACAGCACATCTCATTTAATGTGCATCAGCTGATACATTTAGCCAGCAGTGTGTATAGCTGGGGACCCCTTTGGGCTGCATCTGCCTTTTCTTTCGAGGCCAACAACAGGAAATTGCTGAGTTTCTTCCATGGAACTCAACATGTACCCATTCAAATAGCAAAATCCTTTTTGCTATGGAGAAGAATCCCCAAAATGCTAAAAGCAGCAAATGACACATCACCAACTGTGGTCAGCTACATTCAGAAACTGTGGAACTGCAGCAGTGTTCTCCCACAGAAATCTTTCAGAAGGGATATCTTCACCTTTTTCTGTAAAGGTGTAGCGAAACAGTTGCCTGTACAACATATGCTGGCTTCAAAACGACTCCTGGGGAAAGGTGTTGACCAAGGCATTTACTACAGCAAAGTATTAATTGGTCAGAACTTGTTTGCAGTGGAGAACAGTTCCCCATCAGATCGGAGATGCAATTGTGTGGCTGAATTTTGTGATGGCACATTTGGCATTTTAAAACACATTCTTGCACCAAAGTGTGTGACTTGTGAAGAGGTTTGTCAGTGTGACTGCAGTACTTCTTTAATGGTTCTATATTCAAGCCTGGGCACTGATTCACATGTATTTTTCAGAGATGCTCAGATTGGCTTCAGCTCTGCAGGATTTACACACAGAGTTTCCTTTGGAAATGAAATTAGAGCTAAATATGCAAAAGACCTGAAAAGAAAGTGCCTTATGATTTCATGCAAAGATGGCTTATTTGTTGTTCCCATTGTGAACACAGTAGAATCTGACTAAGGAACCTGTGTAAAGGATGCCTGTGTACCCAGGCATGGTGTGTATAATATAATCTTTTGTGTGTAATAATTGAGCTTTTTGTTTATAATTTTGTTTATAATCGACTATAGTATAGTTTTATAAATAATACATGCTAAAAAAGCCTGTATTTCACAATGTCTTCTAAGCAATGTCAATTTCAGCATTATATTACAGTTTCCGCTGTTACTGCTCTATAGGCATCAAATGAATTACAGTAAATTTGATTGTGCCTTAGCAACATTTTTTTAATTGTATATTAAATTCAGTTTTATTATATCACATAATTTTTCTCAAGGTCATTGTTTTTGAAATACTACACACACACACACACACACACACACACACACAGAAGAGAGAGAAAACAAGAATTACCACAAAATGCATTTCTTACAGTAAATACTTGTCATATAGAATGTGCTGTGGTAATCCTGTCATAAGTAGCTCTGCTCCAATACTTTTGGTATTACCACACACACACACACACACACACACACACACACATTCAGACAGTCAAAAAAGTGTTGCTATGCAGTTGCCAATGTACTCAGGGTGGTTGCTAGGGAGTTGCCATGTAGTTGTCAAGGTACTTGGGTGGTTGCTATGCAGTTGCTAAGACACTCAATGTGGTTTCTGGGGTGTTACTATGTAGTGTCTAGGATGTTCTGGGTGGTTTCTAGAGCGTTTCTATGTAGTTGCTAAGGTGCTTGCTAGGCTGTTGCTATATGGTTGCTACGTTACTTGCTGTGTGGTTGATAATACGTTTTGGGTAGTTGCTAGGGTGTTGCTATATGGTTGCTAGGGTAATTGGAGTGGTGGCTAGACTGTTGCTATGTGGTTGCCAAGGTACACAAGGTGGTTGCTAGGGTACATGGTGTGGTTGCTAGTAGGGCTGTGTATCTGGATACGGGACTGCAGTGAATTTCAGCAGAATTGAGTGAAACAGCTGTTTATTACACACTGAATACTGTAGATCATTGATAACTACAGGCAGTTGAGCTCATATATTCATAAAATCATCTTCACATTACTGGTAGGTGATCACTGCACAAATAATAACACAATCTCTACTTTAAAAAAAATAAAAAAAAGAAGTGTTATAAACTAATGCACTTCACTGTAGTTCACACACACACATTCAGACACAGAAACTTCAGCACTGAACCACAAATTTTACCAATAAAATATTTTAACTGCTGAAGAGCTGCATTATTTTTCTCTGCAAGGAGTTTACAACATCACTGTTATTTGAATCAATTAAAGTCACAGCTGTACTGATAAAATGATAAACAGCAAAATTGTAAGTAATTCATACATACACAGTCTCTCCATCATAAATGAACACTCGATCAATGACATTTTTCTGAGAATAGATTATGACGTGTTGATCACTAAACTGTAAGTTTATGGTGTTTTCAAAAAGCAGCGCTTTTATCTAAAGTGGAGAGAGAGAATGTTCACATGGTTGCCAGGTTGACAAAAATAGGTAACACATTTAGCAGATATTTCAATATTACAAATGTGAATCTGTTTCAGTGATTACGTCTCTTTATATCAGGCAACATCAGTTGTGTTCCTCTGTGTCCAGATTCAACTTTGTATAATATATACACTATTCACTGCTTTTACAGAAACAGCTGCATCAATACCCTTATCAAGTAGTACTTTGTCATATGTATTGAACACAGTCCTAGTTTCTAGGGTCTTGCTATGCTGTTGTAAAAAAGAAATAAATATAATTAAATAAATTGTTGTGAAATATTATTACAATTTAAAATAACTCAGAATGATTTCAAAAATAAATTATTTCTGAAGGATCATGTGACTGAAGACAATGAAGACTGAAGTAATTGCTGATAAAAAAACAACTTTCAGAGGAATAATTTTATTTTTGAAGTATTTTAAAATAGAAACTTATTTTATATTGCAATTATACTTCATTATATTACTGTTTTATCTTTATTTTTGATGAACTGACACCACTAATATATATATATATTAGTGGTGTCAATTTATTAAAAAAAATAGTCACACTTTTTTTCTGAAATGTATTGCAATTAATCCAACCCAAAGTTAAAGTTTTTAAATATACTTTTATATTGCAATAATTTTGTATTCAATCTTCAAATGAATGTACAAACAGCATATACAGTATCTTTTTAATATTTGTTTAATGGCAGCCTTTTTGGACGGTGTGGGCTTTGGGAACAGTTGAAGTCAGGTCAACTTTATGGTAATGAGCTATGACACAGTTCTGCGGCAACCAATCAGAATGTAGAAGTTCACCCCTTGAGAGGATTCCAGAGAACGCAGTCCTGTAAAACTTTGCTTCCGACCACATTAGTTCCCAAGCAAAATGATGCGTGGACCACGGTGTCATTTTTGATGTTCCTGATGAGTTGCTGATGTGCATTAGTGTTATATATTTTCTGTAAATAAGCGGTAATTGCATATGCTAAGCTTGCAATATGTATAACTAATGCGTATACTCTTCTTCAGGCACCACTACACCACTGCATGTAACTACAATTAATTTCAATTTCTTACTTTCACTTTTTAAAAAAATCATGAGGTTAACTTACACCATAAGTTACTTGTTGTCAGTCTGCACAAGATTAACATGCTTGTTTGCTTTGCGCCCGCTTTAAATACAAGACCAAGTGTTCGATCGTCAGAGCGTCAACGAATCTTTCTACAGTGTTGTTGGTGGCCAGAGCGAATTTTGACGCTCTCGCCGGCGGCGGTGTGAACGCACAGTGTCGCTGCTCTCCAGTAACCTACGTTGTTGTTGTCTGCTGTGTTTCTGTGGGACTTTCTCTGCATGACTACGTGGATTTTGTTGGCTTATATCGGTGCGTTGGCTGCTGTCTGTTGTATTTTCTGGGTCTTCTGGGGCTGCACGATTACACCGCGGTCAAGTGAACCGTTATCTGCGAACACCCGGTCGAGCCAGCCGCCATCTGGATTCCGCTGCACATCTATTAGTGGAATTACGGTACGGAGACACGAAGCGGCCAAAAAGCTGACGAACATCAATATTTCAAAGGTTAAAAATTTAATGTGCCCGAAAACAGGGGAAAAGCATTTACAAAACGTATTTGTATTGTACATTATAGAAGATACACTTATATTACATTCGAACACATTATACTGTGGAGTTTTCTGGAAAAATAAAGTCTGTTAAAATATGTTGTACCACTAAAGAAAATTTAATAATGCATGTAGAAAAAAGGAGCAAATATTCAGAGTTAACATGAACATTTCAATAAATTCTTTTTATGAACAACCATCTCTATCTGTGTTCACAAGGTTTTAGTGTAGAATTTTACAGAAAATGAATGGCAGCCTGTCACAATACATTATATAGCACTGATCAATTCTTCACATTTATACATGCATTATTCAAATTTCTTCAGAGTTCACTGGACAATTTCTACTTATACTTCCTCGGAATGCCCAAGACTTTGTCTTTTTCAAGTTTCACAAGGTTTGGTGGTAGAAATGTTATGCTGAAGCTATACGCCCTGCCGCATATCCTTACTTTAAAAAATATTTATAAAATATGATATGTGTGCGATTTGATGATTTTGGATCATGGACGTTAAAAATGTCTCCACGATCTGCTTTTCAGAAATATCGTAGTATTGTGCTCTTCTATTAGTCGCAGTTCTGCCACTTGAGGTGTACCTGCAATGGAAAAGCCTTCATCAGAACAGCACACATTTGAAATGTTTAACCGGCAGGACTTTAAAGCAAAAAATGTACTTTTGTGATTGTGAATTGTGTGCAGTGTCCCATGAGTGTAACTCTACTGCTGAATTAACACTCATGTGAATGTATGGCATTGTACTGTAATCACACATAGCAGTTGACATCTGGCCCAGTTCTGGGCCAAAACTTATAACTTATAGCTAGCCCTGAACTGGGTCACAACAAGTTTTAATAGCGTTACCCCCAAGCAACCATTGAATCAATGTTAAAAGTAGTTGAATTGTCAATGTTAATGATACTGAATGAATATAACTATTTCTCCTGCTATTAATGTTGAAACATTTTTGAAATTTCAACAAACCACCATTGTTGTGATCAGAGTTTTCTTTAGTTGGGCTCTTGACTCTTTGCACTTTCATGTTAAATGTTCTTTGTCTTTCATAACATTGTGCTAAAATGCATTGATTGAGACAATGAAAACTATGATCCACTGGGATCTGATGATGATGACTGTAATCATTGTGTAATCATATAAACAATTGCTCACAAGTGTGTTGGGTTTTTTAATAATATGTGATACTGCAATGTGAGATTAAAGTAGATACAGCTATCATACTACTTTGAGTCAATGGAGAATGCAAAAAAAATCTTTAAATGGCTGAATCAATTAGACATCAAGAATCAGCATGTGAAACTCAACAATGGTGACAATCAGCAAAAGAAAAGTTTATGCAGAAATGCATGCTGGGTATCAACATAGTAAAAAGTCATTCATGATTCCCTGCATGCATTGCAGTTGATCTGTTTATCTGAATTAGTCTGATGATTGTCACCATTGTTGAGGTTTGTATGTTGAGTGTTGATGTCTAAATCTTTCTGTGTTTTGCCACAGATTTTTGATACAGAACATTTACATCAGTAATGACAGATCATCAATATTATTCAGTTTTGTTTCTCAACTTTATTGCAGCTTGGCACCCATTACAAAAAGTAATCTACTTCAAATTAATTTTAAAACATCTCTTTTTAATAGCGTAAGTGTTTGCATTGAATCACTATTGTAGCACAGAAAAAGAATTGACTCAATGAAAGGCAAGAATCAAGAACCGAACTAAAGCAATCACTGATCACAGTAATGGTGCTTTGCTGAAATGTCAGTTTTTTTTCAACATTAATTGAGGGTGCAAACGTGATATTCATTTAATACCATTAACATTGACAAATCAACTATGTTTAACATTGATTCAACGGTTTTCACCTGCTCTCTTGCTATCTGGACCTAATCTCATCCTTCAGTAAACCACATAGAGTCCAGTCTTTAACCAGAACCCCCAAAACTGTACAATTGTTATACTGTACAATGCCACATACATTCACATGAGTGTTAATTCAGCAGTAGAGTTACACTCATGGTACACTGCACTTATTCACAATCACAAAAGTACAGTTTTTGCTTTAACGTCTTGCCGGTTAAACATTTCAAATGTGCGCTGTTCTGATGTGGGCTTTCCGTTGCGCGTACACCAAATAGTGCCTAATTACTGAACTAAGTTATGTATGTAACAATTGAGAGAAAAATAAAATGTGTGCCTGTATCTGTTCTGCAATATGGCAAAAATATCATATCATGATTTTTTTCAGAAACATCACGATTCACGATTTTATCACGATTCTGTGTCTTGTTGGTTTTACTATTTTGCAAGTTGTCTGAGCAGTACAGCTAAAATAACAGAACAGGTAGTAATAGCAGAAGTGCTTTGATAAATTATGTAGAATTAACTGTTATTTCTACTGAAAATCGGAACATCTTACTTTAAAACAGCAGTTCTCAAACTTTTTATACCAAGTACCACCTCAGCAAATGTTTCTCTTCAAGTAACGTTACCATCATAATGACCAACATTAAAATACAGTTGCGTACTATGCCTAACTATTCAGCTACAGCTCTTCACAGTTAAAAAATTAGGCAGTTTTATTAATAATAAGAATATTTTTTTTTGTCAGCCACTTTAGCAGTTTGAATATTAACACTGCACTGTGCTTACAAACAAATAAAAATAAAACTTAAATAATGATTAAATTAAAACTGTTTAACTAAAAGTTACATAAAAATGTAAATATTAATATTAAATAAATTAAATAAAAATAAAATACTGTACTTAAATGTACAACAATAAATAAACAAAAACTTAACTCAAATAAAGATTACACTAAAATGTATTTCACCAGTTTTACAGACAAGGCCTAAGCCTATTCCCAGACTAAACTGCAAGTCTTAGCCGTTTCAACTGAAAAAACCTGCACTGATTGATCCTGAAATACTGTACGTTAGTGGCCTTGTTTCATCTCAAGATGCACACCAGTAATATCTTTTATAAGGCACATTTATAAAAATTACTTTAATGTTCTAATTGAACGATGGTCTAATCCTGGCTTAATCTAAGCCCTGTCTGTGAAACCAGCCCATTGTGTTTTAACATTAATTTATATTTAATTTAGTGAAGAACCACTGCTTTAAAAGATATGATAATGTGATGACAGATAATTTGATGTGGATGAAGCTGTGTTAATTTTGAAGTTTGTGAGATTACGATTAACTGAGATGATTGACTTATGCATTGAGAGTGAAATTCAGCATGGTTGGCTAGACAGTATACAACACTGACTTAATTGAGAAATTGTCCAGCAACACCCTATAACAATGTGTCTCCATTTCAGATTTCCACCAGAGAACCAGGACTCTAAATAGTAGGGTAAGTCTCTTTGTTTTTGTTTTGTTTTGTTTTTAAAATTTAGTTGAGTAATTCGAACTATTTGAATGCTGCTTTGTATAATTAAATATTGATAATAATGAGTGTCTGATAAAATGACAGCTAGTGCTGTTCAAAATATGCTGTTTGTTAGGGCTGATTATGGGTTGCAGCTTTTCTGGAGAAATGCTCATTAAAACAACTTCACACTAAGTATCCTTAACAGTAGACCTGTCTTGACATAGTCATCTAGCAGTAGAGATCGACCGATATATCGATTTACCGATATTTTTCATGATATTTAAGCATTATACCATAATCGGTTATTGGTTTTGTAATATCGGGTTCACCGATAAACGCCGCCATCTTGTGGGTGTTTTGAGAATTGGGCGCATGCAGCGCGCCTGAGGGGAGACCAGACAACAACAGCGTGTAAAGGTAAAGCATAAACTACTTTCTTGCTTTGCTGTAATTAGTCAACTTTATTTAATATAAGAACCGCCACGGGGTCATTTTTACCCGTACCTGTTATTCAAATGTACATAACAGATTTTCAATAAAACATTCAACTCTCCCAGTCATTGACTTTTACTAAAATTGTGTAATTTAAAATCCCCTGGTGTTAAAAAGTGTTTAGATAATACCAGATCGAAAAACTGAGCACTTATACCTAAAAGCGCCATCGCGGGTCAAATTTACCCACTATATAATGCGTGTATTTTCGCACTGTCATAATCTTGCCGGTTATGTTTTTACATTGTACATTGCTAGGCAGCACCTTTTACTAGTGTTGGGTTCGAGTCCACCTAAGTCGAGTCCGAGTCGAGTCCGAGTCTTTTACCAATCGAGTCCGAGACGAGTCCGAGTCCAAAATGGGCCGAGTCGGACTCATGGCCGAGTCCCAAAGGGCCGAGTCCGAGTCGAGTCCGTCCGAGTCCAAGGAAACACTACTGTTTGTCAGTATCTTAAAATTGTTTTAATCCAGGGGTGCCCAAACTTAAGCTCTTACTAGGCATACTAGAAACCCCCTGGCAGGTGTGTTGAGGCAAGTTGGAGCTAAACCAAGGACGAGGACCAAGTTTGGGCACCCCTGTTTTTAACCTTTACAACTAGAAAAACGCAGTGTCAGTTGAAATGTAAGAAAAGCAAACCTCTAGTGGATCTTGCCATTTTGATTTTTGATTTCACAACATTTCATAAGTGTCCATGCTCTGCTTAGCAAACTTAAAGTCATGCAACAGAAGTTATGGCTGATCTATGTAATGTGACATATTTTAGAGTGAAACAAGTTTTAGAATGTGAAAAATTATAGGGTGGGACTTGACTTTATTCATCAATGTAGTAAATGTATAAATTCAAGAGTGGGGGTAAAGGAGTAGGTATCTTGGTGAATGGGACCTTAAGAGCAGAAAACACCATGTTTAAATAATAATAATTTCAATGCAGAAAAAACTAATCAACCAATGTAAGTAAAACATTCTCGAGCTCAAGGCAAGTAAACACTCCAAGTATTACTTACAAGCAAAAGTATTAATACATATATTAATGAAAAATACAAATGAAATAATATTTTTTTAAATAGAATCTTTTTTTAAAATAGAATTGTAGGGTTTTTTTTTTTTTTATGCAGGTCTATCCACCTTATTTTTCCCGTAAGAGTGGGTGCAGCCATTTGTACATTTTTTTGTGTCTGGCTTCCGGTCTCATCCACTTCCAGCTATTTTTAGCTGCACAAAAAGCTCGGTTTGCTGCTTGATATTGCAAACTGGTGTGTCTTACCATATTATTTTAATGCATCTTAATTATGAACACACTGGTTTGTAGTGCAAACTGTTTTACCGTTTACTGCGCTTCAATATTCTTCCCGTTATTTCCCTGTGGCGGTTTATGAACCGGACGTCTAAAACATTACCAGAAAACCGCTTACTTCCGTTTTGTAAAATAAGGTGGATATAAAGGCTATTACAGAAATAGACTACAGACATTTAAGTAATAAATGTTGAAATAAAACACTGCAAAATCTTCACTGTATACATTAAAGATAATTCTTATTACAGTTAATAAGTGATTCAGTCAAGAACAGTGAGTGATTTTCTCTTTTTCTTTTGTTGTTTGATTATTGTTTGACGTGGTCGCTGCTGCAGGTTTACGCTGCTGTCGCTTTAAGATCTGACGCACAGATCAAATATTTTGATGCATCAGTATTTCTCTCAACTGTTCAGGTTTACTTAAGACAAAACCGACTTCATTTACATGAATAGTCTCCAATACGAGCATGTGTGTAGCAATAACAGAACCTATTAAAAGCGAAAGTATTGACACTGTATTCACACACTGACCGAGAGGCGCGTTCTGTGATCGCGCTTTGAGTGTGTGCGCACTAGTGATGCGCGGATGGCGGTTATATCGGCGGGTCGGGTGGGTCGGGTAATAAAAAAATGCATTTTGATTATTTGCGGGTAGGTCGCGGGTGGATGAGATGAATCAATAATGAGGCAAATATTAACTACATTTTCTAAAATATGAACTTGTTCTAAATACTTTTTTCAGGCAAACGATTTCATTTGTGTGTGTGTGTGTGTGTGTCTGTGTGTTCACCTGTTCGAGAAGTTGTGACAGAAAAAAAGACATTCCAGATCAAGTTTGAAGGGAGTTACGCCTGTGTTAATGCTATTGAATAGGGTAATTTTAGTGCAGTACCTGCGGATACCCATTTTTTAATCCGTCGGCTTTGCGTATACCCACTTCTAAATCCCCTCTGATGCGCATCATTCAGTAGTGTCCTGCATTAGCCAAAATCATCACAGGCCACCATTTCTAATTCAATCGTATGTGAATAAATGCAAATATTCGCTCAAAACACATAGTAAAGACGGTAGGGAATGTGGCGCCGGCTTCCTTTGAAATATGTTTGATGATTGCACCTGACACGCGCCCGCGCCAGCACCAGATTTGCCGAGTAGTAAAATTAACAATTATTATTGATTACTAATTTGAATCAGTACATTATAATGAAAACAATACCTTAAAAATTAAAAGAATTAGATTTTTATGATCTGAAATTTCTTAAACTGGGTGAACCCCTGTAATCTTTTGTCCAGGGATCCAGTAGACCCACTGAGCAAGTGACGTCTGTGGACATACAAAACATGTTGATATCGCGTCCGCCCGTCCAGGCCATGATCTGAACGTCCATTGACAGCCAGAATAAGTCGATTAATGACACTGAGAAACGATGTCTCATCAGGCCACAATCTAAACGTCCACTGACAGCCAGTACTAGTTGAGAAAAGACGTTCATATTGACTATAATCTAAACGTCCATTGACATCTAGATTTAGTCGATTTATGACGTGAATAAAGATGTCCAATCTGGCCACAATCTAAACGTCCACTGACTACCAGATTTAGTTGAGAAAAGACGTTCATCCTGGCTATAATCTGTACGTCCTTTGACATCCAGAATTATTCGACAAATTACGTGAATAAAGATGTCCAATTTGGCCACAATCTAAACGTCCGTAAACATCCAGATTTAGTCAATAAATTACAGAAAATATGTTAAGGCCACAATCGAAACGTCAACCAATCAAAAAAGACATCTGAAATGACTGTAAAAAAAAAATTAACAACCATCGTCATTGTCATAATTGCAGAGTCCCTCAGTCCAGACTAATTTCCTAAAGTCTTTCATTCCAGATTAAATGCCAAGCCCTTAAACACGATCGTTTTAAGTTTTATTGTGTTGTGTTAATTTATACTACTGTTCTAGTTTTAAGTTTTGCTAAGTATTAGTAATAAAAATATATTTTGAGATTTAAATAGTTGATTTCTGGGAGTGATCAGTTTGGTTTACAGGAAAATGGTAAGCAGCTTATTACAATTATATTGATAAGATTAAAAAATGCAAGACTAGTATACACTACACAGTTATTCAATTGAATATTCAGTATTATCAGTATTCTTTCAAATCTAATTTAGGTCTACACTGTAAAAAATGTCTGTGAAAACTACAGTAAAAAACTGTAAAGCAGCAACAGTAAAAAATTATTTAAACAAAAATGGGATGTCACTGTATTACATACATTAAATTACCGTAATTTAAGAAACAGTACATAACTTAAATTTTTACTTTCTTAAAATGTAAAAAACACAAATTGTTACAGTGAAAATATTAATTTTGGCTAAAATAAATTAAAAACTACCGTAACTTCTCAAGCAAGTAATCCCCCTAAAATCAACGGTATAATTCTGTGTAAAAACACATTTTGTTGATGTGTACTATAGAATTTACAACATAAAACCTTCAAAAATTCGACAAACACATACCTTAAATTCTACTGTAGCAAGATGTTAAACATATGGTATATGGTTGTTAAATAAGTCAATTTTAAAGGGATAGTTCACCCAAAAATGAAAATTCCAAACCCGTAAGATTTCATTCATCTTTGGAACACAAATTAAGATAGACAGCAATGGTCGTTACACCATAATTACACAATTAAATCCAAAAAATCTTAATTTCTTTTCCGAAGATGACATAATTTAAATTTTCTTTTGGTGAACTATCCCTTTAATTAAAAAAAATAAAATATTCTGTAATTGACTGTACTTTTGTGTATTTTTCTTTTAAATATGGATCAAATTTGATAGTTAAAATGCAACGAAAAACAAAATGGATGTCTTGAAAAAAGTCAAGAGATAATTTTAAGAATACAAATATATTGACCTTTATGTCATCATATTGTAAAAATATTTGATTTTCCATATTATTTTTTAATTGTCACTATAGGCTATGAAATAAAATCAGATAGAATAAGCTAAATAAAAGAGCACAAGACATAACAAAAACTTGCCCATTCTAAAAGAAAATTATGAAAATGTGTTTTATTATTTATCCTTTATTATTCATTATAGCATGTTTTAAAAATCCTATTAAAAATACCCTTTAAAAGTAAATTATTGAAAACTGTGTAGTAGCCAATTATTCATGATCTAAGCCTATTTTTTAAAAATTAATAAATAAATAAAGTAACCTATCATAAAACTGTGAAACACTGAGAAACATTTATCAAAATCATGAACAAACATGAAGACAGAAAAAACAACAAGAAGAAGACGGCTTCCAGTCCCGACTTCTGACATCATGAGAACTGCACAGCGCGATCTGCATGCAATACAAGTGGTGAGTACTATAATGCCTTTATTTATTTATATTATTTAGGGTAACTTGCAAATTGTGAAGGTGAGGGGAAAGGCATTATCGTGCACTGCTGACGCATGCTACATGTGTATCTGTTTAGTATAACGTCTTTTCAAAGTGCATCTTCTTTTAACCCATTCCCCATTCCTGGGCTTATTTAAAAAAAAAACAATAGTGCACGGGAACGCGCACTAATTTAAAATGGGGGAAGGGCACCGCTCATTGAACGAATGTTAACAACGTCCACACCATTTTTTTTAGTCAGCGCCATTATAGCTCGCCCACCGCCTAGCAACTGTTGGAATAACGATACGTGATAACACAACTGTTTGACTTCTGGGGACTTCACATCTCTTTTCGAGTCAAGCCCGACAACACTTTTCTAAACTAAAAAGGTAAAACTCTCGAACAACTGTCGTTGTAGTTATTGATCCTGTCTTGTAGACGCGATGTTGTGTTGCAATTTCTGTGGCAAGTCGGTCAAATCATTGAGGGGGTATGTACTACACTGCAAACTTCACCGAAATGAACCACGTTGTTTATTTAAGTGCTTTGCAGCCGATTGCAAACAGACTTTCTGTACATATGCATCATTTAAGGCTCATTTTTACAGAAAACATAATGTTAATGCGCCTGTTAACATTACTGTCGGGACAGCTGTTAACATTACCGCTATTAAATGTGCAGTCACATCCATGAAGTGTTAAGACAAAACACTTAAACAGCACTACCTGTATGGAACAGCATCCACTTTACTGTACCTTATCTGTTAACCACTAACAGAAAAAGTATGCTTTTAGGTTTTGGGTTAATGTTAATGTTTTAATAAGCATTGTTTTTGGTTCAGTTCAATTGGTAAACTGGCTTATTTCACATTTTGGTAAAAGTTATTAATGTCTAATGATTACCTAAGAACAATGTAACATTTTGGACATTTTTGTTAAAGGCTGTATTTGTTCAGTTTAGTAAAAAAAAAAAAAAAGAGCAATTTTTTTTTTTTTTTTACATTTTTCTAAAGATGTTACAAAACAAATTGATTATGCTCCCTGCATATAGTGTGATATGCTTTTAGTTTTGGATTTTAGAGTTTTTTTTTTTTCACAATAGTCTGATACAACAGGGAGTTTAGAGTGTTTGGCTGTTTACATACTGATGTTAATAAACCTTTTGGAAAACTTTCCAGACACCTTTTTTCAGTGATTGTTGTAACCTTTCAAATTAAGTTAATGGCTGATGGCATTGCTAAGATCTAGGAATCTACTTAAAAGTAAGTAAATACTTTCAAATTTTTCTGCTAAAAGTAAAATAGCTTTTACAGACACACACATTGTATAAGCTATTTTCATAACTAGTGTAAAATTGAAGTCTTTCAATTCTGACACATTTCAAGCACTGCATTCAAACTTCAGTAGATGATGACTTTGAGGAAACAACTTTCTGGACCTTTGTGACAAAAGAAAGTGGTGAAATTGTACTCTTTTATCAACAGTATTTATTTAATTTACTGGTTTTAACTTTTAATGACATGTTTTTGCTGTATCCACTTTATTGAACAGCAGCAGTAGAGATTAACAAGAGACACAATGGAGAGAGATCAGGATTGCAGCACCAGGACCTAGGTGGAAGTGAACTTTGGTTGCTACAATAATGGTATGTGTTGTGTTGAACCTGATTAGCCACTTGTGAGGCACAACTGTTGGTTTTTCACTAAATGTGGCCATTTATTTATTACATGTAATTTGCAAACTGCATTTAAAAGAGTGAAAGATATGTTTGAAAATATGTTGTCTTATTTAGGACAATATTTTCCCCTTTACCTGTTTTTGTTATGTTATGCCAGATGTTGTACGCAACAAGGACCTCTTCAATCTCTTTTTCCTGACAGTATCCATTTGGATTTCGATACTTTTCAAGAATAAATAGCAGTAAGTTTTGCTGTTCATTATACATTAATTTCTTTTACTTTCTTACCAAAAACTTTTGAAGTACTATTTAATTATTTAACCCTTTCTTTAACTTGCACAGCTGGAAATTTCAGTGCTTCCAACTTTGCAGAAATGTGGGATGACCAAGTCTCAGAGTGCTAAGCTTCAGTGAGTACATTTCATTCATAAGCTTTTAACACTAGAACCGCCAGAGGTCGCTGTTTACCTAAAACCGCCATGCGGGTAAATTTTACCCACGCGCAAACAAGTGTTTTGATATGGCTAAAGAAGATTTTATTTCACTGTATTATGCCACTGTCTTGATAAAGAAGTGTCTAGTGTCATAAAAAAATGATTGTCTAGTCATCAACTTATATTTTTGCCCTGTTGTTTTGTTTATAGATTTTTATGCAGGCTACAGTCCGTTTTCATAATAGTCAATTTAACATAAACAAGACTGCGCTGACAAAGGGAATTAAAAGGAAGTAACTACATAATTGTGTGGTGTAATATTAGAATTCGTTGTCATTATTCAATAAATTAAGAGAATTCATGTTATTTAAATTACGAAAATAGCCTATAGACAACAATGTGTAATAATAACTCGCGCACACTGCATATGATGATGCGATGTCAAATTCATGTGCACAACTTCACCTAATGAATGATCAATTTGTTTACTTATATCATTTATAATTTGAATGAGAGAACAACACAAATAAACTTAGGGAAATAAAGAAAAAAAGAAAGAAAAAAAGGTTGTATTCATTACATAGATCGGATTTTTTTTTTAGGAAACGGACAGACTAGAATAAATGGCAACACAGTAGCGAACAATAAAACAATAGAAATTGGAAAACAAAAATTAAATAAATAATCCAAAGTTTTAACAATATGTGTAACGTTAGGCTAAAACATCTAAATATGAGATCGCTGTCAGATGAGCCGTCAGATGCTGAGCCGACCCAGGACGCATAACAGACTCTTCAATAATCATGGTATTTAGTGCTTCTAATACCTCTTCGTCAAAAATCAACTGCCTTCCTTTACTCATATTGACTTTATTTATGAAACTGATAACCACTAATTTAGTGAGTAAAAGGCGCTGCCTAGCAATGTACAATGTAAAAACATAACCGGCAAGATTATGACAGTGCGAAAATACACGCATTATATAGTGGGTAAATTTGACCCGCGCTGGCGCTTTTAGGTATAAATGCTCAGTTTTTCTGAGTTAATCTGGTATTATCTGAACACTTTTTAACACCAGGGGATTTTAAATTACACAATTTTAGTAAAAGTCAATGACTGGGAGAGTTGAGTGTTTTATTGAAAATCTGTTATGTACATTTGAATAACAGGTACGGGTAAAATTGACCCCGTGGCGGTTCTAGTGTTAAAGTAACTGCCCTGCATCAATATTTTTCAGATCATACATGTTACCTTTTGGTCAGCTGCTCAAATAACTTTACTCTGTTGTCATTGATATGATAAAATTGTGGAACTAAAATCTTTTTTTTCTAAAGAGTATTTTATTACAACATAAATGTGTTCACAATCTTTCATTCTATAGCAGTGCATATGTCAGTTTTTAATTTCAAAACAGAGGTCCTAATGCTTGATCTCAACTAATGTGTAAAATATTGTTTATGCTAATTTTTCTAAACTTTTAACATCATATTACTAAAATTGCTTGCACATTTACAGATTAATATTACCACACGTTCACCACATTCTGTCATCTTAGTGAAGCTTGTATGCATGCATGTAAAAGATCTTGAGTAAAATGTATTATATATTCATGTACATTGTTTACATGATGTTGACGATGATTACTTTTTTAGTTGGAAATAACACAACCTGCTTAATATTTCTAAGCAAAGCACTTACTGTAGCTAATGTGTAAATGCTATAAAATTTGTTATATCACTTAACTATTTATGTTATCATTTTTTTCTTTTTTTGTTTCTTATCTCCTTTTTGCAAAGAGGATCATGTCAGCACCAGCTCAAAGTTCCAGTTTTCTGAACATTGTATCCTGTGAGCAAGAGACTCTGTCCAACCTCTCTTCAGTCAAGTCTGGACCCAATAAGACAGCAGTCTCAAGGACAATTAATGGTAAGTAGTGGTATAGTTCAGTGTAACAAATGCTAGGTAGATTCAAGCACAACACTCAGTTCAAACTATTAGTGAATAATAAAAAAAATATTTATTTCATCATTTTATTTTTACTATTAAAAAGATCAAAGATACACTTTGAGGCGCCACGTAGGATTTAAATCAAACCTCGCTTATCAATACATACATGCATATACGTGCATATACACCTAGAAATTACTTGCATATACATGTATACTGTTGGGTGTTCAAAATATATATATGAAATACACGTGCACACTAATATGAAATCCATACCAATACATATTTTTTTAGTAATGAATATATATACACTTGTGAATAACTTGTATATACATATAAACTTAATGCATGCATACATTAATAGACACTCGCTTATACGTATAAACTTGATCCATGCATAAAGTTAACGCACATCCACATATGAAATCACTTGCATATATGTATATACACAACTAAAGCCTGCGTCTTACCTGAAATTTATTTTGTATGTTTGCGTGAGTGTTTTATGGGTGTATATGCGCACAATGAATTTATATGTATGTGCGAGTGTTTTTAGGTGTATATGCATGGATCAAGTTTATATGTATATGCGAGTATGTACAGGTGTGTCTGCATGCAGCGAGTTTATATGTATATGTGCGTGTTGTTGTAGGTGTATATGCATGGATCAAGTTTATACGTATAAGCGAGTGTCTATTAGCGTATGCATGCGTTAAGTTAATATGTATATACAAGTTATTCACAAGTGTATATGTATTCATTACTAATAAAAGATGTATTGGTATGGATTTCATATTAGTGTGCATGTGTATTTCATATATATATTTTGAACATCCAATAGTATACATGTATACGCAAGTAGTTTCTAGGTGTATATGCATGTGTTTTATGTATGTATTGATAAGCGAAGTTTCATTTAAATCCTACGTGGCGCCTCATAATACACAGTACAAATGCACAAATGAAATAAACAGTGCTTTATTTTTTCAGCTACAATAGGTGTAGATGTGTGTATTTCAGTCTTTTGCCCTGATACTCGTATTGATTATCAAAGTAGACTGCATAATTCAGAGTGTTGCTTGCTTGTGTGTAGTTCATTAATAATCAATTTGACAAAAGAAGACTGAGTTTATCTCTGTTTAAGCATATTGCTTATGAACTAACTTGTCTTTGTGTCTGTTTTCTGCAGATAGATCATGCCAATCCACATTGAAATAGTGACAACATTCAAGTCTTCAAGCAGTACATTTCCAGTTTCTCGAACTGACTCAGTCCCATGTCTTCCGTCAAGTGTGGACTCATTACTGTTGTTCAACCAGACAAGCGGCCCTGATTGATGTTTATGTCATCATTGATTATCCTGAATTTATATGGACACATTTTATTTCCAAGATCAACACGTCTTTGTGAGTACACTGGTCAAGTTATTGGATCAGCTCAGACTGTTTTAACACAGTGCCTGTGTGCAGAATCTGTTTCTTTAAAATCTAATAATTATGGTTTGTGCCTTGATTTACTATAGACAGTATTTATTAGTTAATTTAGCAATTCCAGTAACCTGACTGATTACTGTAAAATCTGTGGCAAACAACTGTAATTCCTTTTGTATTTTACCGTATTTTTTGCAGTGAAATTCTGGCAACCACAGCTGCCGGTAATTTTCTGTAAAATTGAACATTACAATAAAATACTATAATATTCTATACAGTTGTATTGTGTTTGTTACGTAAATAGAATGTAAATATTTATTATATTAACAGTAGTTTACTGTAAGAAAATCTACATTTACAACTGCTTATTTTAAAGTAAATTACTGTAAACATGTTTACAATATATCTGTTTTATTTAACAGAAATGTACTGTAAACAAGCAGCAGTTCTCAAATGTAAAATTTACAGGTTATCAAAAAGTATTCTGTAAAGCATTTCACATTGTGACCATATATTTTACGGTGAACTTCTGGCAACCACAGCTGCCGGTATTTTACCGTATATTATACTTTTTTTACATATTTTTTTTTACAGTGTATGGTCTGTCTGAAGTTTCATGCCGCGACAACCATTAACAAGAGTAACTGGGTTTTTCTTAGTGAGAACTAACTCACTTCCACTGTTTGAAGTAAACATTTTTTAAAGTTTGATCCTTGCAAATATGTACAGATAGGATTTCCATGTTAGTACAGTTGTCGTAGACATTTCTACAGAAAAAGCATTTAATCCAACTTTTATTCTGGCTGCCTTTAGCTGTCCAACAATTACGTATTTAGCACGTCTTTAATTGACGTCTAAATATTCTCCTGAAAAGACGTATAAAAAACTTTTATTCTGGCTCCTGTGAGGACGTCTTCTGGATGTCTATAAATTACGTCTTATAGACGTGTTCTAGACCACTTTTTGCTCGCTGGGGACGTTCAAACACCCAACCGATTTCATCAGAGATTGCGGAGAGTCACGTCCAGATGTCAGTTAATGTTATTCTTTTTAGCGTGGCTTTGGCTTAAAAGCACGAACGATTAAGGTTATATAAGTGTGCAGTGATGTGCAGATCAGCTGAATCAATCTGCTGTTAAAAATGAACCATCAATTCATCATATCATCATGCAAAACTAAGAATTAGAATAACTGTAAATGACGATCGGGTGCGGTTATCTAAATCAGAGAAAAATACAGGTGCGGGTGGGTGGCGGGCGGATAATTTATTTGAAGCCGCGGATTTGGGTGACGTTTGAGCTCATCCGCGCATCTCTAGTGTGCACATAAACCCGTCGGCTTTCAAGTAGCCTACTGGACAAGACTTTCAGGATAATGCATAGAGTCATTTCCGTCAAGTGACATTTCCGTTAACTGTCTCTGGACTCGGATGGACTCGGGATATTTTCCGAGTCCGAAAGGCTTGAGTCCGAGTCAAGTCCGAGTAAAAATGCATCCGAGTCCGTGACAAGTCCGAGTCGCCTAAAAATTGTACTCGAGACCAGTCCGAGTACGAGTCCGAGTACCCTATTACACAGGTACTTTTTTTTTTTTTTTTAAATAATTTTTCTTTGCAAGCTTTGTTCATCAGAGTCATTACTTATAGGCAAAACCAATGAGCTTAAGAACGATGCCTTTCCTAGCCTCAGTGCCTCCAGTTGCAATGCCTGTCTCTCACACACCATCAAGCTCTATGGACCAGATCTCTGCCATGCCTCTGTCAGATGAGCATTCCTTTAGGCCCACATTTAGACTGGGAAAGACAGGCAATGCACCAATTCCTTGCTCTGGTAAAAGCCTTTTTTAATTTACAACATCCAATTTTTAAAATGATATACAGTCATGTGAAAAAGTTAGGACACACTATTGATTTTCATGGTTTTCTGTATCGGGACATAATAAAAAATGATCTGGTCCTTGGCAAGTCTTAAAATTTAGAAAATAAGTCCTCAGGTAAACATCATCACATGTCATAACACACTGTGTCATTATTTATTTAACAACAATAAAGCCAATATGGAAAGGCCATGTGTGACAATGTTAGGACACCCTATGAGTCAGTTGCCTGTAGATCCACTTTTAGCAGCAATAACTTGAAGCATTCATTTTCTGTGTGACTTTATCAGTCTCTCACATCGTTCTGGAGGAATTTTGTCCACTCTTCTTTTCAACATTGCTCCAGTTTATTGAGGTTTGTGGGCATTTGTTTATGCACAGCTCTCACCACAGCATTTGGGTCAGGATGAGCTCTGGACTTGGACTGGGCTGTTGCAACACCTTGATTCTTTTCTTTTCAGCTGTTCTGTTGTAGATTTGATGGTGTGCTTGGGATCATTGTCCTGTTGCATGATCCAGTTTTGGCCCAACTTTAGATGTCGGACAGATGCCTTCGCATTTGACTCTACAATACTTTGATATACAGAGGAGTTCATGGATAACTCAATGACTGTGAGGTGCTCAGGTCCTGTGGCTACAAAACAAGCCCAAAATGATCAGCCCTCCTCCAGGATGTTTGTCTTTTGGTATGAGGTGTTTGTGCTGATATGCTTTTTAGGTTTTCAGCAAAATTGGTGCTGTGCATTTTGGTCAAACATCCCCACTTCGGTCTCGTCTGTTCAAAGGATATTATTTTAGAAGACTTGTGTTTTGTTCAGATGCAACTTTGCAGACCTAAACTGTGCTGCAATGCTGCAATGAAGTTTTCTTCTGCCAAGCCTTCCAAACATGACATTTTCGTCCCATATTTTTCTAATGCCATTGTCATGAACTTTATCATTTAACATGTTAACTGAGGCCTGTAGAGTCTGAGGTGTAGTTCTTGGGTTGTCTGCCGTTTCTCTGAGCTTTACACGGTCTGATCTTGGGGTGAATTTTCTGTGACGTCCACTCCTGGAAGGAGAGGTGTCTGTTTTAAATGTCTCCCACTTGTGAATAAACGTCAGATTGTTCGGAAATGGCCGTATTGATCTTCTCAGATTGATGGCAGCAACAATTGCTTCTCTAAGATGATTGCTGATGTCTTACCTCCTTGGCAATGTGTTAACACAAACCTGAAGGCTCCAGACCAGCAAACTGCCAAAGCTTATGCTTTTATAGAGGCGCTCGAACTTGCTGATGATCAGTTAATCAAAGGTATTTAATTATCAGTGCTTGACTGTTATTTACCCTCTTAATTCCAATGTTAACAGTAAGGGTGTCCTAACTTTGTCACACATGGCTTTTCTATTTTGGCTTTATTTTTGTTCAGTGAATAATGACACGGTGCAATTTGTCATGTGTTGTTGTTCATCTGAGGTTTTATTTTCAAAATAAGACCAGCCAAGCACCTTTTTTTTTAAAAAATGATGTCCTGATACAGAAAACCATGGAATTCAATAGGGTGTCCTAACTTTTTCACATGACTGTATATTATGAAAACCTTCATTTTTGGTCTTTAAATGTTTCCTTAACTTTTTTTGTAGCTGCTCAGCTGCACATCCTAACATTGTTGGAACATATGAAGGAACAGCAAATGCAAGTTGCTATTGCTGTGAACAATCTTGCTGCGAGACTGGGGACAGAAACTCTCGTGGCTGAAATGCCTAACAACATCAATATTCCACTGACCACTATGCCTGAAGTTGGGGAGGTTTTTTTCTTGTTGTTTGTATTTTTTTTTTCATTATCTAAAGTATGGATGTCAATTTTTGATCATTGCCATGATCAATCATCCTTAATCTTCATACTGCAAAATGCGTCTATTGCAGTGGCACAAAGTCACCCGCATGGCAGGATGTGCAAATGCCACTCAAAATGCCAGCTTCCTCACCCGAAGGAAAGGGGGTTTAGTCTAAATAAAAGGCTAGTAGCAGGACTGTAAAATGAACAGATGTGATTATGATCATTTGATAAAATGAAGTTTGAGTGTGCCATAGTTATGTTTGGGATCATTTTACTTTGTTGGCTGTTTCATATCCAGTCACGAAGACCACTGCATGTATTCATTTGTATGAAAACAGCTGAATTGTGTAAGATGTTGCATATAGCTGTCACTGAAATTGCTTATTACTCTGAATATTTCTTGTTGTGTTGTGGTTTACATCAGTTTTAAGGTTTACAAACATAGCTCTCAAACATGTTCTCTACACTACTATATACTCTGCTCTAACTGAAAATAACTCATTTTATATAATGTGTTTTTGTCTTTTCAGATATCTGCTCTGGGTGCTATTGGAGGACAAAACACCAAAAGAGTCACATGGAACATACTTTCGAGGCTTTTCTCACATGCAGTAGCCAAACCAATTAACATGGAAAGGAGTCAATGGGAAGAAGTTCTTCAAGGAAATGCTTACACGAAGTTTGTTGATCAGTAAGTATGGTATAATACCAAGAAGTCAAGTAATAGACACCTTTCTAAAACCACCTCTACAATCTGAATAATCTGTATATGGTCAAGATATTACTTAGTTAACTTGTTTTCCTTTATTTAATTAGTTTTGTTTAAACTGTGTTAGTGTGATGTGCTCAATTTTCATATTATCCTATTGTTAACCTTTGAGATTGCAGATACACAATATTATCATGCTAATTTATTAAATTATTTACTTGGTTTCATTGCCAGAAAGTGAACCAACACCAGCATAAGGCTAAAATGAGCCTTATGTTTTTAATATGACTGAATTTGGATTTAACATGACAACAATTAAACAAAAAATTGTAAGTTACTAACTATAATGCTTACATTTTCTCAGTTATTCAAAAAGCAACTACAAAAAACAAGCAAAAAACATTTACATTAGCAAAGAACATAATCACTGACTTCAGTCTCTGCGAGTATTATGCACATGCACCGTTGAAGCTATCTACACTGTATAATAAATAAATCTCTTACCCTACTTACACTGCACACATCTGCAGAGTGTTGTGGCTCCGACACAGCCACCGCTGCTGATCGCAATTCACAGACACTCTAGTGAATGCTTGTGTTTATGGGTCATTCCAGCTGGAATCATCAAATGGTCCCCACCTGACCCCCTCAGATTTGTCTGAAAAAAATCTATGTGATGGGTAATATGCCCAATAGATCATATACAAAAATTCAGATCTCTACTGTGCGTACTTTTTCACAAAAAATCTGTAAAAAAGTTTGTTTTTTACCCCGTTTTGGCATCACTGTCTGAGTTACCACGTTCAGACTGAAATATCTCCAGAACTATTTGTGCCAGGTCCATGAAATTTTCTGGGCTAAGAGTCCTAGTCCAGAACTGCATGAATTACAACCCACAGCATTGTTACTGAATTTACACCTGAATGCTGGCCCTCTACTTTTCTTTGAAACTATTACTTTAAGGGTTTTCAGATGTCCATAGAAACCTCAATCTTCAATGTATAAGCATCAAACTTGGTAAATGGTCTGATATGTACCATGTCTTTCACATCCTTTGACATCAGACAATAGAGTCTTATGGATGTTGAGATATTAAGGTCCAAAAATGGAAAAAAACTGATTTACACCAATGTTCAGAGCAATATTTCCCATGAATGACACCAGGTGTGAACATGAAACTTTTTTTTTTTGAAAGAGCATGTTCTTATTGATAAAATATAAAAAAAATTGGGATGGGGTTTTGCCTCATTTTTCTGTAATATTTTTTTAAAAAATCGTTGTGTGACATTGACAACTACTGTAGTAGCAGCTATTTTTAACTCATATGCCTAAATTAATGCTATAATGCAGCATTCCATTGTGCTCGAGACTCGGGGAAATCCGACCTCCACCTCGGGAAAGTGCAATGGAATGGCCACTTAAGTTGGGGTTCCGAAACACACACTCGGGCCAGTTCAGTGCAGACCGAGTCGGTTGGAATTATCCATAGGCATCCATATTTTTGCCAACTGTTACAATGGAACGCATTTACGATGGACATCGGGAGAATTAACTCGGATTCACAGACTACCGACATTCAATGGAATGCAACATAAGTATCTTGATGTTCCACCCAATCCATTGAATAATACATCCATTTTCATTGAGAAAGAAGGGCAATATTGATTAGAAATAATAATATTCAGGTGGTATGAGATCTAGCATCAATCAATCAATCAGTCAGTCAGTCAACAATGATCAATTTTGAGGTCAGTTGAGTATCAGGAACACCAGGATTCCATGTCAACTTTGAGGTTGACCCAGTTGAACAAGGCCTTCACATCACAGATATGGCCCCAGGACAATATGTTACTTGTGTGTATGACCGGCAATGGTGGGTTGGTATCATCAGAGACGTCTCTGACACAGAGCAAGACATTCAAGTGCTTTTTTTGCATCCCCATGGCCCAGCTAGAGGCTACTTTTGGCCAAAAAGGGAAGATGTTTGTTGGGTGCCTCTCCAGCACATCATAATGAAAATTGATGTGCCAGTTACTGGACGACGCTATGTCATAAAAGAAAATGAAACTGTGGATTCAGACACTTTCATGAACAACTTTCAGTAACTGTTATGTCACACATTTATTTGTGTTGGTGGTATACATTATTAAAGTGACTCATGTCTGGAAGTCAGTTTTTTGTATTTTTTGTATAAGTGGAACATTAATAAATTCTGTTGAAAAGTTGAATAGCAAAAGTGAACAATAGGATCAGTGACAAAACTCTGAGTTTTAAAAAAATCATTACAGAAAAATGAGGCAAAACCCCATCCTAATTTTTTTATGTTTTATCAATAACAAAAGTTTTATGTTCACACCTAGTGTCATTCATGGGAAATATTGCTCTGAACATTGGTGTAAATCAGTTTTTTTTCCATTTTTGGACCTTAATATCTCAACATCCATAAGACTCTATTGTCTGATGTCAAAGGATGTGAAAGACATGGTACATATCAGACCATTTACCAAGTTCGATGCTTATACATTGAAAATTGAGGTTTCTATGGACATCTGAAAACCCTTAAAGTAATAGTTTCAAAGAAAATTAGAGGGCCAGCATTCAGGTGTAAATTCAGTAACAATGCTGTGAGTTGTAATTCATGCAGTTCTGGACTAGGACTCTTAGCCCAGAAAATTTCATGGACCTGGCACAAATAGTTCTGGAGATATTTCAGTCTGAACATGGTCACTCAGACAGTGATGCCAAAACGGGGTAAAAAACAAACTTCTGTACAGATTTTTTGTGAAAAAGTACGCACAGTAGAGATATGAAATTTTGTATATGATCTATTGGGCATATTACCCATCACATAGATTTTTTTCAGACAAATCTGAGGGGGTCAGGTGGGGAACTTTTCCAAAATTTGATGATTCCAGCTGGAATGACCCTTATACCAGCGGTGCCGCTTGAGACACGTGATGCTGCGTGGCTAGTATAATCACAAGCATCTACTATAGTGGTTGCGATCAGCTCCAATGACTGTCGGAGCTGTAAACGGCTCCCTGTGCTGCATCGCTAAAGATAGGTGCCTAGTTTATTTTTGACGAATAATAATAATAATAATTGTCTTGCTATCATTAGAGGCATCAGCAACAGGCAATATATTTGAATATCATCGATACACAATACTGTCATCTGTCAGCACAACCCTAAACTGTGTTTGACGGGGCTTTCAACACTAGCAATTTTGGTGTGCACCCAGGTTCACTTGATGTCAGAGATTGGTTTGTTTGGATAATGTGAACACTGAACTCATGTGCACACCAGCAAACCAAACCCTAAAAGGGGTGGAACTTCAGGTGGTTATAGTATGGTTTCTGAGAGCAGTCATACTAAATCATGGAAGTGAGCCAAAGTGAGAGAATTTATATATAATTTCCACTTGCCATCAACATAATTTGACTCTATTCTTAATGTTTGAATCTCTGTATAAATTTGTGACAAATAGACACATGTCCCACTCTGTGTTGATGTTTTAAAAAGAGATTTACAAAACATACACACTTGAGGCAAGATTTCCATCTGTGCCTTCATTACAAAGGCTCAAAAGTTTTTATAAAGCTTAGCTACAGGTAGACTGCCTTTAGACAGTGAAGAGTTCGATCAGCCATCTTACTATTCCCTACCGGCGAGAGCACCATTGACTCACAGCTAAACCGCTGACCTAAAATCACCCAATTTTAAGCGTATCAGTCACAAAGGACTAGTTTTTCGGATATGTGTATGTAAATTAATTTTTACCTAAAATGCTATCCGCAATGTTTATCATCTTTTCGGGCAGGATAAGCAATGTTTTGAAATCGTTCAGGTGGGTGTGTCAGTTGCGCACTTCCCGACAGTTAACTGATCCAACACAAAATATATTTCTCTACATAAGGGATTATGCAGAAAATATTAAACATGAACATATATCTGGTATTAGTATCTGAAATTGATTCGAATATGGAATAAATAATACAATACAAGCGTCTGATACTATATTGCTCTATGCTGTATTGAAATTCAAATCTTGGAAATAAAGACTGATGTCTTTAGATCTGTACCATATGTAATTAGTCAGTGTTATTTCTCCAAGTTACGATGTGTATTTTAATGTCCCTAACTGAGCAACACCTATTTCAAACTCTTAAAAATTTGGTTATATTAACTGCCTTAAATTACAATATCTGACTATAACACAACCTGATTTTGCTCAATTTCATCAATAAAAATAGTCTGTAACAAACTCACATCTCTATTCAAACACAATTGTGTTTTTCGTCAACAACATTTTCACCATCGAAAACATGATAACAAAATAAAAACTTGTTTTAATTGACAAAAATATGGTTGTGAGTCCTGTATTTGAGTCCTTAGTACAGTTACGTTCACACATATGTGGTTATTTACACATAGTTTTATATTCAGTCTCCACCAGAGTCGCTCTCATCAGTTTTTTGTTTTATGCACGTCTTAAATGCTCTGCTCATCACCCAAATATGAAAGTTGTTTGGACTGTTGTGTCAGAAAGTGAAAAAACTTTCAGTTTTATGGACATTGCCATCTTTGATATCTTATGGTCACTCTTGCTATGGTTATTAGTAAGGAATATGGGCTTAACTCCCATTGCATGTTCATACAGACAGTATTCAAGATGCTACTGTAAGCTGCTGTGACAAACACTTCAAGTTTTTGAATTTTTTACACTTATCCTGTCATTTCTCCTTAACAAAATAAATGTTGTACTAGAAAAAATAAATTTCTTAGTTTCTGCATGTTCTAAGAGTGATACGTGTTGCCTGACTTTAATGATGCGTATCTTCAGCACAGTTTGCAGTGCAGGCTACAATATTAATAATAATACTTTTTTAATAATACCTGAGTTGACAGTAGTAGTATCTTGAGTAAGGATGCAGATGTTAATTTATGTGTATTATCAAAAGCAATAATATCTGTAAACGAAAATGTAGCAACCTCATTTTTAAATTGTGAAATTGAATTATTCTGACCGTTTAAGTTTTATTAAATGTAACTATTGGTCTTCTATAGTGGCATACACTGAGATCATGATGACCACAGTTAAAACTTAAATACCATGGCAAAAATGTATCTAAATGGTTTCTAGGTTTGTATTTGTATGAAAAACAATAGTTTAAATACATTTAGTATAAATACTGTAATTATATTCCATTACTCTTTCAATATATGTTTGAATTAATAATATAATAAAATTATGGTATATAGGAATATACCATAATTCTGCCACAATAATATGGTGGAGTTGTCACTACAGTAAATCCATAGTAAGTGATGACGATTTGTAGATTGACTGTATCGCTGCATGTAGTGTTTGTCCAGTTTGTCAGTGCTGTTTCATCTGGCTTTAAAGTAGTTTAAACCACCAAGTCAATTGTGTTCAGAATTCAAGATTCACATTTGATCTCACAGTGCTGTTTAACAGTCACGTGAACCAAGACCAAGAAGTAAATGCATCTGCTCTAGTAAGTTTGGGCTGTCAGCCATTTGAACTTTGAGACAAGCAAATAAATTCACTTCCATTCACTTCGCTTCAAGTTGAAATTTGATATTTATATTAATTCAGGCACAACAGAAATAGATTATAACTCAATGCTGCTTTTGCTCCTGCTGTGTGCTGCTACGCCGCCTCGCATGCAGTGAGAGACACTGAATTTTTTTAACATGGATGCCAAAAATAAATAAATAAAATGCTATGCTTATGCTCTGCTTAATTGTGCAGTGTAAAACTGGCCTTACATACCATACAGAATTGACATGCTTCATGTAAATCATACTCTTTGTTTTTTTCTTGTAAAAATAATTGAGATGATACCACTGCTGCATCCTTCAGTAGTGGATAGAAATAAAGCAAAAGCCAATTCCATTGGCTAGTGTTCATGTCACACCCTTTGGACTGTTTTGTGTGTTTTTCCCCCATGAATGCCCTTATTTGGTCTTTCCTGTTCCGTTTCTAATTATGATGTCACTGTTTAAATTGTTCACACCTGTCCTCCCCTGATTAGTCAGTGTATTTAAGTTTGGTTGTGTTCACAGTTTGTCGCCGGTTCTTAACGTCATTTCAGTCAGTTTATGTTGTGGTTGCATTTGTTTTCCTGCTGTTCCTGTTCCTAGTGGGTTATACTAATAAACTCTATGTTCTGGATCTCCTCGCTCCTCCTCCTCATTCCCCGTGAACCACGCCGTGACAGAAGAACTGGCCTAACAGAATGCTCTGGGCTGAGGATTTCCTGTTTAACATTCAGCAGGCGGAGAGACCTTTGGAGCACTACGTGGAGGAATTTCTGAGCGTTGTTCATCTGGTGAGTTGGAGCGATGCGACGATTAACGCGTTTTTTCAGATGTGGCTAAATGATAAGTTGTTCCGTTCCATAACTCCTGACGATTGCAGCAAACCCATAGCAGAATTGATCAATTATGTCCTTGCTCTTTGTAATTCCAATTACTATGTTGATGTGGAAGTTTCTAATCTTCCCCCCATCTGTAAACACGCGGCCGCTCCAGCTCACCACCAGCCAGGGTCCTCCACGTGCTGTTCCAACAAGCTCACTCCCTCCAGTCCTCCCTCGCTCACCCCAGTTCTCCAAAGCTCCTCCCTTATCCTTAGCCCAGAGCCCGCGGCCAGCTGCCTCCAGAGCGCCCTCCAGAGCCTGAGCTTCCTCCAGAGTGCCCTCCTGCACCCACGCCTACTAGGCCCGGCCTTCCTGTGCTCTCCTGGGCTGGCTATGCCCTAAGTTCCCCCAAGAAAATTTGGGGGGGGGGGCTACCCTCTGGTGGAGTGTGCAGTTGTGGTGCACTCGTGCACGCAATACGCCACCACCTGGTGGGCTGCCCTGCCTTGGCTGTAAGCGAGGCTCACAGTGCTGCAGGCCATGCCACCTCCGCCCTGCATGCCATGGTCCTCCTGCATCATATAGGCCATGATTTTGTCGTGCACGAGGAGAGTTCTGACTTGAGGTTGAGGTAGGAACTGCATATGGTGATCGCAAAGTCTCGGTGCACTCCCTCGGTCAGGTGATGTCCATCTTGGTGGCCTAAGAGAAAATAATAATAACATTGGCTGAATCTGGTGGGATGTACAACACTGACAGAGCTCGCTTTCTTGTTGTTTCATCCTTTAGACCAGCCTCTTCGGCGACACTGTTCAGGACCTTGCCCAGTGGTCCTGGGCAGTTCTTATGCAGACAGGAGTGCCCTTGGTAGGGCCGCGTTTTTTTTTCTTCATCTGCATTTGCCGAAGGTCCGCCCCGGTGCTCCGCTCCCCTTCGGGGGCATTGAGCTGACCACTCCTAGGGGTGGCGGTCTGCCATCTGGGTTGCCTTGTGGAAATAAATGGAAATGGGGCTTCCTGGAAGCAGGCTTCCCGGGGATGGAGAAGATTGCTCGGTGGGGGACTTTTGATATCTGCTTTTTGGTTGCGCCTTACTGGCCCACCTGGACCTGGTTTGCCGACCTCATGCTCCTCGTGACAGCCCTTCCCTGGAAGATTCCCCTGAGGAAGGACTTTCTTTCTCAGGGGATGGGCACAATCTGGCACCTGCGTTCCGACCTCTGGAACCTCCATGTGTGGCTTCTGGATGGGACTCGGCAGACATCACTGGCCTTCCCCAGGCCGTGATTAATACCATCACTCAGGCTAGAGCCCCCTCTACCAGGCAGGCCTATGCCCTGAAGTGGGGTCTGTTCGCTGATTGGTGTTTCTCCCGCCAGGAGGACCCACAGAGATGCTCGGTCGGTGTGGTGCTCTCCTTTCTTCAAGATAAGTTGAAGTGGAGGTTGTCCCTCTCCACTTTAAAAGTGTACATGGCGGCCACATCTGTAACACTCGTTCCCTGAAGGAGGGAACGGAGATGTTACGTCGTCCTGCTACAATTCTGGACTGCGCTGGGGGGCTTGAGTTCGGTTCAGCTCCTCAGCTTAAATCTGAATGAGTGGATGCACGCCGCCATCTTATATACCCGTATGTACGGGGGAGTGGCTTGGCATGCAAAATCCACTCGCCAATTTTCATTGGCCTTTTCCAGTTAACTCAGAGGTGATTGGCCTCCCAAGGGAGACCCCAAATACGTCAGATATGACGTAACGTGTCCGTTCCCTCCTTCAGGGAATGAGGGTTACAGATGTAACGGAGACGATTCCTGTTCTCACTTCCTTGCATTGGCTACCAGTTAAATACAGAGTTGATTTTAAGTTCTTGCTGCTCGTTTATAAAGCTCTGCATGAACAAGCACCTCAGTATATTGCTGATCTCCTTAAACCACATTCTGTATCAAGATCTCTCTGCTCTTGTAACAAATTGCTTCTTTCTGTTCCCCGGTCCCGTTTAAAGACAAAGGGTGACCGAGCTTTTGCAAACGCAGCACCTAAGCAGTGGAATGTACTTCCTGCTGCCGTGAGATCCTCTCACACGTTGGACACTTTTAAATCTAGATTGAAGATTCATTTATTCTCTTTAGCCTATGGTGTGGCTTGAGATTATTGGGGGTATATTGTTGTTTATGGTTTATCTTACATGCTTGTATTTCTATTTTATGAGTTTCATTTATTTGTTAGTACTTTTTATATTGTTATTTATGTTTTATATATTGTACAGCACTTTGGTACAATGCTTGTTTTTTTTAAAATGTGCTTTATAAATAAACGTGAACTTGAACTTTAAGAAAAGGTCTGTATCAATGATACCAATACTACTAATGTCACTAGAAAATTGTTTTTTTCCTAATATTTAACCATTAACTATATCCATTCAGCATGATGTATGGAAAGCACCCACTCTGTTTCTCGCACTCCCTCTCCTTTACAGACGTACATGGAAACATACACTTTATCAGTATAGTTTAGCAACTTAAAAGCTGCATGATATATATTACAAGCGAGGTGACAATGGAGCTGTACAGCAATTAATTTTCTCTCTCTAATAACTTTCATAAGTCTGCTATCAACAGCTCAAGCCTCCGTTATTCTAAAATGAGGTTTCTGAATTAGCAACGGAGACACTGAATGAGATGCATAAGAAGTTAATCCTACTCACAGTAGTGTTTTAAGTACAAAAAAAATGTATGAAAGCCTTGAAATATATCACCTGATCTATGTCTTGAGGTGTGGTAACTGTAGTATAAACCAAATCAAATCAAAATCAAATACTGTACAGCCGCCTTGTCACAATTCTGTATTGTTAAAGGCAGTATATAAATAAAGGTGATTTGATTTGATTAGTATAAGATGAATAATTAATATAACTCCGGGTGATGCAGCCATGAAGCAGGTGTGCATTATTTTTCTAATAAGTTAATTATTCAGTCAAATATTCCTTAAATAATTTATTAGACTTTAAAAAATAACAACTTCTAATTTAAATGAACTTAAAACAATCTTTAGGGATGGCCCGATACCATTTTTTTCCAAACCGATACGAGTACGAGTATTTGAATTTGTGTACTTGCCGATACCGAGTACCGATACCGATATTTCTACCGCAAAAGTAACTACAGGCTCCCAGAAAAGAAGACAGAAGATTATTTTAGAACACAGGTAAGAAGAGTGTTTTTATTTTTTTTAACAAGTCTAAAATAAATAATGATTAAAAAAAATAAATGTAGGCAATTTCAAATCAAAAATAAATTATATATATTTCTGTGTAAACAAAAAGCCTCAATGCTGGCACTGTCTTCACAACTGACAAAATATAAATAAAACATATTGTACAGTCAAAACTGTCAACTCAACAATATATCAATGAAATATTTGACAGCGTCTCCAGCTTTCAATTTAACTAAATTTCAATGTAACTGTTGTGTAGTCTCAATTAAACATTTACATATTTCAATTAAACAAAACATCAATGTAACTATTGCAAGTCTCAATTAAACTACTGCATATTTAAATGAAACAACAATTAAACTATGTGGCACAGTGACAGTACCCTTGTTTCAATTAAACAAACATTTCAGTAAGCAATGTGATCTGAACTAGCTTAGGTACTTTTTGGGAGAATGAGAGGCAGGTTCTTTTTGATGAACAAAATCATCTCTGCATGATCAGCTGTGATTCTGTTTCTGTCTTCATTCACAATATGTGACACTGAGCTGAACAGCCTTTCACTGTCAACACTACTGCATGGTGCTGAGAGGTATCTGGATGCCATTTTGGCCAGAGTAGGGAACCGCACTTTGTTAACTGCCCAGTATTGTAGTGGTTTGTCTTCTCGAGAAATTGTGGTCTCCCCTAGGTATGTCTCTAATTGTGCAGTAGAACCTACTTGAGCTCTGTTTAGAGAGACTGGTGCTTGCTCATCTGCTATTTCATCAAATATACTGTCCAGGCTGCTGCTTGCCTGGTCCCTGCGTGGTTTTCTGGCAGGAGGTTCGTGCAGGTCATGATTCTCCTCTTCTCCAGACGACCTCAACAGCTCACGCATCAGCATCTCCTTGGCATTTGCAGCAGTGTTGGTGTTAGAGAAAAAAAGATTTTTATACCTATAACAGAGGGAGAAAATTAGGCATCTGACAATACATATTTATTAAAATAACATAGCCTAATCAAATAATTTATTAAATGAAAATTAAATACTAAAATGTACTTTTCAGCAATACACAGGCAACTTTGAACTCACTATCTAGCACACATACACGCACATAAACACACACACACGCACACAGACACAGATATACACACACACACACACAGACAGACACACACACACACAGATACAGACACACACACACACACACACACACACACACACAGAGACGCACACACACCTACCTGGGGTCGAGTAGAGTAGCGATGCTGTAGAGGGGTTGTTCTTCCACTTCAGAAAATCGCCTCCTGACAGCTGCAGCTAAAGTCCCTTTCATAGTTTTGATGCCATGGTCATCGTCGGTCTCTCTAGACAGAAATCGCTGCAGTACAGTGACAGCAGGAATCACATCTGCTGCCATAGCTTCAGAAGAGCTAACTTTTCGTGTTAACTCCTCAAACGGACCCAGAACAGTTACAACCTTCTCCAGCAGTGCCCACTGGTGAGCCGTAAGATTATCAGGAAGTTCATGTTCGGACACAAAAACTCCTAGAGCCCGTTTCTGCTCAATCAGAGACTGGATCATGTAAAATGTACTGTTCCAGCGGGTCTGTACGTCCTGCTGTAGACATTTTGCAGGCTGACCGATCTCTAACTGAATGTCTTCGAGGCAGGAGTAGGCTAGAGGAGAATGTTTGAAATGGCCAACGATTTTGCGTCCAATAGCCAATGCATCAGCAACACTTCTCTGAGACAAAAGTCCTTCGTGGACCACCAGCTGGAGAGTGTGAGCGGCACAAGGTAAGCTGGGGAGTCCAGCATCATTCATGCCCTTAATCATATTTCTAGCGTTGTCTCGTAGCACGACGTGGACAGAGGTTTTCGGAATGCACCAGGTCTGAAGCATCCCATCAAACGCGTCTGCTATGGCTTTGCTGGTGTGCGAACCCCGAAACGGCTTTGCTTGCAAGGTGGCATGGCGAAGAGAAAAGTTGTCATCAATCCACTGTACAGTTAAACTGAGCAGAGACATTGGGCAGACACTGCTTGACCAAATATCTGTTGTAAAACTGACGGCCGAAACGTCACGCAACAGTCCACTGACTTGCTTTTTCACGTCATGAAACACTTTCGGTAGCATAGCGGTTGTAATGTGATGGCGACTCGGAATTTCGTATCGCGGCTCCAGTATGCCAAGAAGATGTCGAAATCCTATATTTTCAACAGCCGACAATGGCTGGTCATCAAGTGCAATAAAGTATGCAATTCCCTCTGTTATTTTTAGTGCCCGTGGATTATCTCCTGACATCTTCTCGCGCTTCTGTAAAACCTGTGTCAATGTTGGCTGCTGATTTGCTTGTTTAGCTTGACTAAACTGTGTGTATTCAGCGCTATGATGCGTCTTCAGATGTTTAATGAGATTGCTGGTGTTAAACGATGTACTTTCTTTTCCTCCTCTCGACACTTTAGCTGAACATAACTTACAGTCTGCCTTGCTGCTGTCATCCTCCCTTATCTTGAAATGAGCCCAAACCGCCGACATTTTACGTTCTTCAGTTAACCTAGACAAAGCGGCGGCTCGCGGCGGCCAGTTTGGTTTAAAAAAAAATGTACGTGGTATCGGTGCGTGGTATCGGCTCATTTTTATGAGTACGAGTACGAGTATATGAGGACAGTATCGACCCGATACCCGATACCAGTATCGGTATCGGGCCATCCCTAACAATCTTCATCTAAACTCATTACAATAAATGTTATATTTGGCCCTTCAGCAAGTAGGAAATATACAGAAATTGAATAATGTTATTAAAAAACTAAATTCTATAATTAAATACAGATTAACCCTTAGAGCTATAAAAGTAATTGATTTTATTTTTTGTAGTTTTTCTTTGACTTACAGACATCACAGCAGCTGGGTTATTAGATTATTTTGGCTGCTATTTCTTTAAGATCTGCTGCTGAACATGACTTAACTGATGATATAACTACTGCTGCATGCTCGTAGTTTCGTGCTTTGATATGAAATGACACCGCCACCACATTTGTGCATGCAATTGAAGAGTACGCACTACCAGCACAGTATAACAGCTGACAGAACAGGAAAATTCATTTTTACTGACATATAACCTGACAACATCTCATCTGACTGCAGTTCACTGTTGTTCTACTGAAGCTTCTCACCACCTGTACCATTTCCATGATTTTTTGATTAGTGCCCTGGTGAAGTTGGAGAGTGCATCTGAAAAGTCTCATTGTAAAGATGAAATGTTTCTGAAAACCAGAGTTACCCTCAGAAACACATTCATATGAACCACCACACCAATATTTAGATTTTTCTTCTTATATTTCGAGAATCATGAACAATGAATTTGCTGTGCCCATACGGTATTTCTTGTTATTGCGTCTATTCTGTCCTCTCTGCGACCGTTCTGTCCACATACATACTGCAGCTAAGTTCGGTTGTCAGTTCAACTTTTACTCCTTAATAGCATTCTGTACACACATAATTAAGTAAAATACGGGAGTGACAACCGCATTCGACAACTGCATTACCTTTCAAAAAATACAGGTAACATTAGTGACTGACAACCGCCTTTACAGAAATGCTATGCAGTGAAAAGCCCTGCATTTCAGCCTGGGCTCGACAGGCCCCAACTTTTTTACGACCCTAGAGCCGGGCTTTGGGACAATTTTCTAGCCATAGCTCAGACGCAGCTTGGCATTGGGCCTGTTTTAGGTTTCTCCTTATTTTTATATTTAGGCATTAATTATGGTGATGAAAATTGCCACACTGGTGAAAACAACACAAGATTTCACTTTCGCTTTCGAGACTCAGACGGCGTTTAGTGTCACAGCCAGCAGCAGTGCCTTCAGTGCAGCTGTAAGTGGTCTGCGTTCAAGAACGAGATGGCAAAGTTTGATTTTATAAAATCACTGTTTGTAATGTTTTGTTAATATTCTGACTGCACACAAATAAAAGTAG
Organism: Labeo catla; assembly: GCA_012976165.1. Taxonomy (NCBI): domain Eukaryota; kingdom Metazoa; phylum Chordata; class Actinopteri; order Cypriniformes; family Cyprinidae; genus Labeo; species Labeo catla. The sequence goes on from VONZ01000865.1 coordinate 271,554, forward strand.
ACTCTTTACAGTACCAAATGATGTATTACTCTTACCTTTGTGAGAAAAATTAAAAATTGCAAATTGTTTTTAAATTGTTTCCACTGACAAAAAATAAAAAATAAAATAAAAATCAAGTGTTTGCACTAGCTCCATGTCAAAGCGCATTTCAGCTTCCACTCTCCGCACAAATGTTTGGATATGTGCCTAATAGCGCACATTTATCTTGGTTTAACATTTAAAATAGTATTGTTATATACTTCAACTGATTTTACATATTGTGTATATAGATTTTATTTTAGGCAAGTCATGATGATTTGAGAAGGCAAATGGATCAAACAGAACTTCCACTGTCCAGTCTTCCACTGGCCGTTGTTCGTTACTTTTAAAACAAAAACGAATATTTAACGAACAAAACATTAAAAAAAGTTTTCTAAATTAACTTAATTTAAAAAAAAAAAAATGAAACAGAATATTATCACTTTGCCATTACATACAAAACAGAATAGGTGAAATAGTAGTATAAGCTGTTTTGGTAGAAGGGGGGAAAAACCTCTGGTCGGACTCTGGCTTTATTGCATGTGTGCGAAACCAAACTAAACAACTAGTTGTTAATGAGGTTTTTAATGTGCATAGATGTGTCTCTCTTTTGTAGTATGTGTGGTGAATCCATGGGTGAATCACAGGGAAAGCAGTACCAGAGCAACAGGAGCCTTGACTCGCTCATGTTGCCAGATCTTAGTAGAAACCATAAAAAATGAAGTAAATCCAAATGCTTTATGCTAAAAATAATACCAACATATAGTGACTCGTCTCTGCTTTGTTTGATAGCTCCATAAACCCGATCGCTTGTCCATCCAAGCTTAAACAAGCCCAAAAAGCGCTTGTAATGAGTGATCATGGCAACACAGACAGCACGCACTCTGTGAAGCAGCATGAACAAACATAAACAAAACACAATGCCTCTGTGCACAATAATCGCGGTTGTCTGAATTGACAGCAGTTAGATGAAATAACCGTGATCAGACAGTTATTTAATAATCACGACAGGCCTAGTCATGAGTGGGGTGTATATATAATATATAAATATCTATATATATCTATATCTATATGAATATCTATATATTCTTGTATATACAGTTATTTCCATCTTATTTCTGTCTTCTATCTCCAATAATTGTAAGTAATCCATTGAGATTTTTGATTGCACAAGGAGTCTGATAACAGCCAGCGCTCCACACAGAGATCTCATTATCATTCAGTCAATCTGGAATGATATGAAGAAACTGTAGAAAATGAAGAAAATGTACACTTAGTTTTGCAGGTAGGTTTCCTGAAGCACCTTGGAGACGGTATTACAGTTCATCTGGATTGTCTCAGTTTTTTGTTTCTTCATGTCATTCCAGATGATGGTGAGATCAGATCTCTGTGTGGAGCACTGACTGTTATCAGACTCCTTGTGCAAGCAAAAATTTCAATGGATTATTACAATTAATGGCAAAATTAATGTTTGGAAATGTAAACTGATATTTTATACTGACACACTACAGCAAAAGATAGAAATAACACATTAAACCATTTCTTTAGCTGGTGAAAATACTAGTAGCCTAAGACTTCCACACAGTATATAAACGTATGTGTGTGTCTGTGTGTACGTAAAATATGCAAATATGAGTATATGTGTACAGTATATATATATAGTACATAGTCACTGAGGAGTTAATATAGAAAAGTCTAAAATCTTCCTGGTAGACATACTTGATTTTGTCCAGTGAGCAGGATGAATCCAACAGTTTTTCAGTGAGTAGTTTGACTCCTGAATCTCCTGGGTGATTGTAGCTCAGATCCAGCTCTCTCAGGTGTGAGGGGTTTGAACTCAGAGCTGAAAACACATAACGACAGCCTTTCTTTGTCACCATACAGCCAGACAATCTGAAACACAGCAATAGTCCATGTGAAAATCAGACAAATCTCTACCACACATTTTAGTCATAAATTATTCATATATGGTTGTGTTATAAACAAATGTATATGGAAAAAAATATGAAATGTCATGTACACATTATAAATCATATGATGGAAATGCTGTCCAATAGAGTTGTGTCACCAGTGTTACTGGAAAAACATCACTAAAAAACAGTTTAATATAACTTTCTTTTTTCATCTATTTGATGTCATTTTCTACATTTTTTAATTTGTATTAATCACGTTAAAAAACAGCGGTGAATCAGAGGTAAAAAAAGATATAAATACTGTTCAGTTTCTCACAGAAACTGATCGTTTCATGTCTTAGGACATCAGTGTATCATCACGAGTCGCAGGGTTTAATTTAGTTTTGTTTGTGTTTTGTTCATGTATGTTTTTTTTTTACTCTCAAAGATTTGGTAAGCATTGACTGTCATTATATGACAGACAGACTGCAACGGTTTGAGTTAAAAATCTTTGTTTGTGTTCTACTGAAGAAACAAAGTCACCTACATCTTGGATGTCCTGGGGGTAAGCAGATAAACATAAAATTTTCATTCTTTGGGTGAACTATCCCTTTAAAGGCTGACTTATTCCAAAATAACTCTATTTTTGACAAGAAAATGCAACAAATGCATATTATTTACATGTAGCATGTCAGTTCTATGTGGTATGTAAGACACTCTTGCTCATATGTAAGAGAAACACAGAGCACTCTCAGCTAAGTGTTGGTGAGGTTGGCGCCGTAACACTAGAGTTTAAGGTAAATTTGTAATTTCTGTATACTGATTTGCAGGGCTATACAGTGCAACCATTTCAGTCACATTTGTGACTAAAAACTACTGCAAAAACTACTGCATGTAGTTAGTAGTAAGCAACTACTATGTACCATGTAAAAATATTTAGGAGCACCAGTGCGACTGACTCGATCAGTATGTTTGTGTTTGCACTCAGGGGAGCTTCAAAGGTTTCTACTTTCAGCACTTTTTTTGCAGTGTTAGGTAATGTATCACAGACATTTCTCATATCTCATTCCTTGAACAGTGTTAATCAGAATCCACTCACTGCTCAAAACAAGAGTTTTGTTCAGTGCTGAGTTATGCAAGCTCACAAATCTCATTTCTCTCATTATAACAAACTAAGTGTAGACAGGGTGTGCATAAGAGATTCACTCTGCAGTGTAGGGAGCTTCATTAATTAAAATCTAACTTCGTGAGATCATCACAACTTTTATGAACTATTAAGGGAGTTTGCAAATCTGATATTGATTTAATACAAAGTTCAATAAACAAGAAGTTAATATTAAGTGACTTTGTCTGCACTGTTAGACATCTCTGCAATTTCTACATTTATTAACTGTACATCACCCAGTATAATACTGCAGACATACTAATACTGCAGATTTGCAGTAAATAACTGTAATAACTATTGCATTATGGGAATTTCCTGTGACGTCAAACCACACATACAGAGACTTACTGTATTTTTTAAAATTGCTGTATACTACTGTATTTGCTGTAATGGCCTCGTTGGCGGCGTTCTATTGAGGTCGTTTAATTTTCCTTCTTTATTATATTTGAATTGACATGATTTGCCTTACACCATGTCTACAACGCCACAACAGCTTGGGACGGACTACACTGGATGTGTTGTATCGCTTGTAATGACTGGAAAATCTGTTTGTCCTTCATGTCAGACACAGCGCGAGCGCTTGAAGTACATCTGTAAGTCAGAAATATACGGGGCATTACTTTGCTATAAGCATCCACTGTAGATAGTATATTTAATGGGTTCTACATTGTCTTTTGTAGAGTTGCGCTGCGCCGCACCACTCGCCCGGGCATGAACCCGTGAAAGAGCTCCGGAGGACGCTGTGTGTCGATGCAATTTAAGAAAGATTAAGACAAGCAAGTAAGGTACAAAATATATAAACGTTTGTCAGTGTTTGTCAGATTTTTGCACACCAGTTTAACCTAGTAATATTTACCCATCAACATGGCGGTTACAAACTTTACTATAGTAAACCGTGCTGTTGTTTTAAACTGCTTTTGTCAGCTTATTAAATTAAGTTACCAAATTAAAATACTTTTTAACGCTTATCTTATATTAACATTAGGTTAACTACTGTGAAATTTTGTTCAGGTGTTAGTATAATGTTGGCCAGTAGCCAACAGGTTGTAGATTTGGCAGATGGCTGTGTATTCTTTGGCTGCATGACTTTTTCTCCATTATGTCACCTATGTGGAGTAAAAATAAAATAAATTTAAATGAATTCAATATAAAAAAAATCTATATTAAAATGAATGAATTACAGTAGTATACTGAAAAATCTAGTGAGTCAATGATTCAGTTACACATTCATTAAGACATTCATCCTTTCCTGAATTAATCAGCTTTTTAAAGGAATCAACTGAATGAATGATTCAATGATAAAATCAGTGACTTGACACCAGCTGCAGGCAGTTTTAAATTTCATTTTTAAAGTACCATCATTTAATATTTATAGAAACAATATTTGTCACCTCTGAGCCACATAATGTCACCTCTGAGCCTCATTAAACACACCTTTTTGATAAAGCTTATAACACTTTGAATTTGACATAAAACAACACTTTTAATGAAGTTAGAAAAAATGGCATTACAAAGATGTAAAGAAAAGCTCCTGTAAATGACTTTGAGTGAAGGAGTCATCTTGCAATACTGATCAGAAGGTTCTCCTGAATATTACAAGTGCTACTAAAAAGAAAAGTAAGTGTACAGCCCTGATTTGATGTTAACATGTTAGCGTTCCACTGTACCGCCCGATGTGTAGTTACATTTTATAGGAATGCTAAGAGGTTAACCCTTTCACTGGTGAGTTTAAAATATTCTATCTGACCCCCCAGAGTGAGTTTTTTTTAGGCGACCGTTATTTTAGAACGTTCCCTTTATTGTTTCCATGGCGACGCGTCATGATTGCCACGTGACACACCGCAGCCACTATAGCGATTTATGACAGACATATCGCTTTTATTTCGTTTTTCCTTTCTTTATTCAAAATATTCACACACTTGCTTACCTTGTCTTCAACTATCTGATATTCCGATTTACGAATATATGTAAGTGAGTGTATTTTGCAGTTTTAAAACCTTTATAAATGATCTCGATCATGATCTATAACGTGAGATGGGCGCCGCCATGTTTGTTTGCACTGCCGTTCAGACAGTCCAGTCAGCCGGATTTACAGCATGTACATTCACCAGTTTCTCTCGAAATACATGCAAGTAAGTGGCTGGTGAACTGGGAAAGGAATGGAGTGAATTATATTGTTACTTACACTATGTGTATCTGATATTAATCAAACACGTCGGCAAATTATACTTGAATGGATTGTTATTGCTGCTTCCATAGACATCCGTGTGTATTTTACAAACTCTAAATGTATTGTTTTACTAGTACTTATGTGTATTTGAATGTCTAAAACCTAAAATAAATGTTAAGTCGTTGAAAACACTGCACAATTGTGATTATATGACAAGCGCAGTGCGCGTCTCTCTGTGGCTCAGCGCCAGCCAACGCATGAAAACGCAGTTTGAATTTGGCAGTTGTGTGATGTCACCGAACGTTCTAAATCCCATATATGGGACCGTACTCCCAGGGGCACAGAAAATAGAATCCCATATGTGGAACCATAACGCTCAAAGGGTTAATATTAGATATTCTTCATGCTGCTCTGCTGCACTCCATTACACACATATTAGCTATTTGTTTGAATGACAAAAACATTTAAACAGCTGTCTAACAGTATGTCAAGTCTACTACTGATTAGGATGGCCAATCAAATAAAAGGGCAGATGTTTGATACATGTTGTATTTTCAAATCCAGAAAGACATTGAAAACAATGGATCATGAGCTTTTTGCATTAACATAAACATAGCGCCGCAGTGTTTAATTACAGTGAAGCTTTACAGTTTTATAAACACACTTTATTTTATATTTATTTTTATTGAAACCATTTACCTCAGTATTTCCAGCTGACAGTCTGGACTCTTCAGTCCATCAGAAAGAAGCTTCACTCCAGAATCCTGCAGGTCATTGTTACTCAGGTCCAGCTCTCTCAGGATGTTTGAGCTGGAGGATTGTAAAGCTGAAGACAGACTTCCACAGGACTGAGCAGTGAGATTACATCCACATAGCCTGTGTAAAGAACAAAACAAACATCTATATTGAAAATGAGCAAAAGGCCTTCCTTTAGATTTTAAATGTATGTTTCAGTAATTCAGTTCTTCATAAAACACCTGTTACAGCAATGTATATATATACAACCGTCTATGTCAGGGGTCACAAAACTTGTTCCTGGGGGGCCAGTGTCCTGCAAAGTTCACCTCCAACTATCCTCAACACACCTGCCTAGAAGTTTCAAGTATACCTAGTAAGACTTTGATTAGCTGGTTCAGGTGTGTTTGATTAGGATTGGAGCTAAACTCTGCAGGGACACCAGCCCTCCAGGACTAGGTCTGGTGACCGCTGGTCTATGTTCACGCAAATCATTCGTGATCCAGCTTCACTTACATCAGACGTGAGTATAGTTTTTTTTTTTTTTATATGAATCCTTGCAATCGCCTTTCCTAAAAACATGCTAGTTAGCGAGTTTTGTGGCTAAACGCGGCTAAATACAGCTATAGTAAACAGACTCATTACTCCAAGAGAGGGGCGGGGCCAGCAGAGCTCATTAACATTTAAAGCAACATTGATGCATTTAAACCAGAACAGGATGATTTCTGCAGAGCTGATTTTAACATAGTAAAAAGGTTGTTTTTTACACTACGATTAAGCAATTTTAACCAAAGCATGTTATAAACTTTTCATTAAGATCCTAAAGAATCATATCAACTTGTGGAAAATTGGCATCTGATGACCCCTTTAAAGAAGAAAATGTCCAAAAGGGTCCAAAGATGAAGAAAAACATAATCACAACAAAACAGCTAACAAACATGCACCATGATCTGAAGAAACCAAGGAGTATAAATATACAAGATAATTAAGAACTAGACTAGACATAGGAGACAAACTAATCAGCAATTACTAAAACAAATGAAAATGTACTTAGGAACCAACAGGATAAAAGACACAGAAAATAAACACAGGAAATTAGAACTCAGATACAACAGGATGAAAAGAACATCAAAATAAGAGTCTCAGAAAAGAAACAGAGCGTCATCCTGACAACAACAAACCTGGACAATTTACCCAATATTTTATGGACCAATCAGTTTCCTTAACTTATGGTACAATTTAGAATAATAAACTGGGTAAAATGTGGGTACAACAAAACAAAAGCCCTGGTTTTAAATTACTGCTGCTCAGAGCACATTTTGTCTCAACCTACCGATCACGGTTGTATAAAAGGTTTAATGTGGATCAGAATCATTCATTGACTCACAGTGATTCATAATTCAGATTCAGTCAAATATTCACATTACCAAATCCAAATTACCAGTACTCTGAAAGAAACCATATATTGCAATGTAGGCTACATATACATAAAGAACAAACAGTAAAGCAATCATAGTGGGGTGTTTTTCCATGATTTAAGTGTTTCATTTGAAGTTACTAAAGGAAGGTTTCAATCATGGTTCTCTGTGGAGTGAAACATTTTTTTTTAATTTCTTTTTTTTTGTCATGTAACATAAACCCTGAATGTTTGAGAATTGTAAAACTGATGATAAACTCCCACAAGACTGAGCGTTGAGATTGCATCCACATAACCTGTTTAAAGAACAAAACAGAACTATAATGAAAACAAGTAAATGGTCTTTCTTTAGATTTTAAATGAATGTTTCAGTAATGAAATTTTTCATAAACATCTGTTACAGCAATGCAGGGAAGGAAAAGTGGGTCCAAAAAGTGGGCAAGCTTGTATTTATTTAATTTAACAGAGAAGAATTTAGTGCTTGATTACTTATGCATGCTGGTGCATTTTTGGCAAGATACTTTCACCTGGCTGTTGTGAAGTATCTAAAGCATTGCTAATTAAGACTAATTATTGTGTTTGACACTGATAACACTGCCTACATGAAGGCGGCTAATGTTGCTGCACTTCAGTCATTATTCCCAAACTCAACATAAACTGCATGGCCCACATCATGAACCTCATCGGGACTCTACAAGGGAGTTCACAGAGTTGGAAATAGAGGTAGGTCTGAATCAAATACGAGTCTCTGTACAAGATTAAGTAAAATTATACCTATCCTAGACTTCCTTCCGATTCAAAATATCACAGATCAAACAATATCAGCCTAGTTGTATACTTTTTTTCTTAATTTTCAGAATTTTAATTACATGTAATGTATTGGTGCAAACACTGTATGCTTGGCCTTATTTTGACTCACATTTTTCATTCCCAGATGTGTGACAGACGGGGCGGATCTAGAAAATAATTTGTAGGGTGGCAAAGGGGTGGCATGGGGTCTGTGAGGGGTGGCAACACCAAAGCAAGCCCCCATGCATAGTTTTTGGGGATTTATAGTCTGACACACACAGTTGTGTTCACAAATATTGTATTGCTGTTAAGTAATAATCTATACTGTTTAAAATGAAAAATAAATAACATTTCAGTGTCCATCATGGCACCATGTCAATAAGCAATATAAAAAAAACTTCAACAGGTTATACAGTAAATGTTTCTAAGCTTGTATCACTAAAGAAGACACACAAGTCTATTAAATTACTACTTAGATGGTATAAAAAACGTTTTAGTGCAAGTTTAACATGTTAATGTCGATGATTTAATGTTTATTTCCTAACATTAGAAAGAAATATTATAATATCAAAGCACTGAAACTGGATCAGTTTTGGAAACAATGTTTGATTTTCTGTTATTAACAGAGGTGGGAATGTCTGTAATCATAACACACTATCAACCATATAATCTAGCAACACCCCAGCAACTTCATAGCAAGAGCCTAGCAACCACCCAGAATATCCTAGCAACCAACAAGCAACACTTTAGCAAACATCCAGAACATGTAACTGATCAAAATATTTATGTTTTTAAATAAGACTTTAAGACAAGCCAGCATACATTTGTCTTTCAAAAGTTTCAATCTAGTTATTGCTGATATTCTTAAATGCTTACATTAATTAAAATAATACATATTTTTTACTCCTGACACAAGACTATATCTTTAGGTAGTCATTTCTCAGTTCTGCAAAAATGCAGCAGGCTACACATAAAAAAATGGTTATAAATAAAAATTGACAGCCACACTTTTGAAGGTATAGAACATGTGCTACAATTTACTGTACATATAGAATAGTGAAATGTCCATCATCTAATGCACTGGTACTGTACTATGTAATTATACTGTATTTGTAAGCATAATACCGATGTAAAAGATTTGTTAATTTCTCTCCTCTCTCCGTTGTTGGATGCAGAGATTCTGATTGGTGTGTCATCAGCTTTGCTGCTTAATGTTTAACTTACTTATTGTTAAACTTTTTGAGAAATGTGTCTTTGTTTTGAGCACTGAATGAATGGTTTGGGAAAGTGAGACAACTAAAATCAGTTACATTTTGTTAACAATTGAGAAACTGCAATACGACTAGATGCTTACCTAACTCTGCTATTAGTTTCTGTGATCGGCATCTTCTTATTGATTTCATGCTATTATTGTTTTGTCGGATACAGCAAAAAGGCCTATATCCATGATGAACGTGGAGAGAGCAGTCAGAGAATCGGATCACCAAACAATTACGTGATAAATCTCAGACATATCCAGATGGGATTAGATTTTTCAGAGGACTTCTGAGTTAGCCGAGAAGCAGTAATTATCTGATTCACAAACAAATGTTAAAGAATTAGTTAGTGAACTGGGCTGCGCTTTGTGTTTTTGACTCAAAAAGAACCGGTTCATACGAGCCATTTGTTAACCCTTTCACTGGTGAGTTTAAAATATTGTATCTGACCCCCCAGAGTGAGTTTTTTTTAGGCGACCGTTATTTTAGAACGTTTCCTTTATTGTTTCCATGGCGACGCGTCATGATTGCTACGTGACACACCGCAGCCACTATAGCGCTGTATGACAGGCATATCACTTTTATGTCGTTTTTTCCTTTCTTTATTCAAAATAGTCACACACTTGCTTACCATGTCTTCAACTATCTGATATTCTGATTCACGAATACGTGTAAGTGAGTGTATTTTGCCGTTTTAAAACCTTTATAAATTATCGGGATCATGATCTATAACATGAGATGGGCACCGCCATGTTTGTTCGCGCTGCCGTTCAGAGAGTCCTGTCAGCCGGATTTACAGCTTGTACAAACTTACACTATGTGTATCTGATATGAATCAAACACGTCAGCAAATTATACTTGAATGGATTGTTATTGCTGCTTCTATAGATATCCGTGTGTATTTTACTTAAGTACTTATGTGTATTTGAATGTCTGAAACCGAAAATAAAGTTAAGTCGTTGAAAACACTGCACAATTGTGATTGTATGACAAGCACAACAATCGTCTCTCCCTAAATCTCGGAGATTTTTTTTTTTTTATCAAGGGGTTCTCCTTGTATTCTCCGTGCTTTCTGTGTATTTTCTGTGATTTTTAGGCCCCCCACCATCCCCATTACCACCAAAGGGGACACAGAAATCACAGAGAATACAAGGAGAACCCCTTGATAATAAAAAAAAAAAATCTCAGAGATTTAGGGAGGGGGATGTTTGGGGATTATAAATTGCATCAAGGTGAGTGGATCCCCCTCAGTAGAAATCGCATTCCAGGGCCAGGGGCCCTTAGGAAGAGCCATTAGCAATGTGCAAAAAAGTGTTTATGTGGTCACATATACATGGTCAAGTTTTTAAAGTGGATTGATTGTTTTCAGTGTTACTTACCGAACTGATCTGGATTCTTTAACCACAGGTAGCAAAAAAATACTGAAGAACTTCATCTGATTTCGTTTGTGCTCCAATAAAGTGTTTTAGATCAAAAACATCCATCTTCTGCTCTGATATCAGCAACACATAAACCAGAGCTGACCACTGTGAAGAGGAGAGTTTGGTTTTTCTTATTTCTCCAGATTTCAGATAACGCTGGATCTCCTGCATCAGTGAATCATCACCCAGTTCATTCAGACAGTGAAACAGATTGATGGATTTCTCAGCAGAGCGATTCTTCCTGATCTTCTGTTTGATGTAGTCAACTGTTTCCTCTTTGTTGTAGGAGCAGCTTTTTGTTTGTGTCAGTAGTTTTTGTAAGAGAGTCTGATTGGACTCCACTGAGAGACCCAGGAAGAAACGCAGGAAAAGATCCAGATATCCATTTTTACTCTGTAAAGCCTCATCCACAGCTCTCTCATGCAGCTCACATAGTAAATTACATTTCTTCTGGTTGAAAAACTTAAACAGACTTTGTTTTGTTCGATCAAACACATTGATGGAGTGGATTGTAAAGCAGAGGTGTGCATATAGAGCTGCTAGATGTTCCTGAAGGCTCAGATGAACAAAGCAGAAGACTTTCCCCTGATACAAGCCCAACTCCTCTCTGAAGATCTGAGTGCACAATCCTGAGTACACTGATGCTTCTGTCACATCAATGCCACACTCTCTCAGGTCTTCATCATAGAAGATTAGGTTGCCTTTCACAAGCTGCTGAAACGCCAGTTTCCCAAGTTTTAGGATCATGTCTTCATAATTCACGTTCTTCTCATAGTCCTTCTCATGTTTGATGTTGGTCTGAAGGATCAGGAAGTGTGTGTACATTTGAGTGAGAGTCTTGGGAATCTCTCCACTCTCTGCTTGACTCAACATCTTCTCTAGAACAGCGGCTGAGATCCAGCAAAACACTGGGATGTGACACATGATGTAGAGGCTCCTTGATGACTTCAGGTGTGAGATGATCCTGTTGGCCAGACTCTGATCACTGATCCTCTTCCTGAAATATTCCTCCTTCTGTGGCTCATTGAAGCCTCGTACCTCTGTCACTCGATGGACACACTCAGAGGGAATGAGATCAGCTGCTGCTGGTCTGGAGGTGATCCAGATGAGAGCAGAGGGAAGCAGATTCCCCACAATGAGGTTCATCAGCAGCACGTCCACTGAGACTGAGTCAGATACTTTACACAGTTTCACTTTGCTCTTAAAGTCCAGAGACAGACGACACTCATCCAGACCATCAAAGATGAACAACACTTTAAATTCATCACAGGATATTTTCATTTCTTGTGTTTCTGGGAAAAAGAAATTAAGAAGATATAAAAGACTGAGTTTTTTGTTCTTCATCAAGTTGATCTCTCTGAAAGGAAGTGGAAATATGAGCTGGACGTCCTGATTTTCTTTCCCTTCAGCCCAGTCCAGGATGAATTTCTGCACAGAGACAGTTTTTCCAATGCCAGCGACTCCCTTTGTCAGCACAGTTCTGATGGGTTTGTCTTGTCCAGGTAAAGGTCTAAAGATGTCATTGCATTTGATCGATGTGTCCTCTGTTGCTGCTCTGCTGGATTGTGTCTCAATCTGTCTCACCTCATGTTCATTACTGATCTCTCCACTCTCACTCTCTGTGATGTAGAGCTCTGTGTAGATCTCATTCAGCGGTGTTGGGTTTCCCTGTATTGCTGTTCCCTCATACAGACACTCAAACTTCTTCATCAGATTTGATCTAAATGTGTTGAAGACTTCATGGCTGTAAAATAAAAAAATCACATTGTGACATGAGTCAACATCTTACATATTCTGTTACACTGGACTTAAATTCTGCATGAATATGGTCACATAAGCTCCATCACTGACTACTGGTGGTGGGACTGTTTTTTCTTCAGTTTATGAAAAGAAGCAGCAAACACATTGGAAATACCAGGTATGTTTTAATTGTTTCAACAGTTGAAAAGGATCTGTTCATGTGTCAAGAAATGTCAAAACTTCTCCAGGGCCCAAAAACACCATCAGACCCCAGAGGGTCCATTAATAAAGGGAGTCCATTTGTTGTTTAAATAACTGTAGCAACAAATGAGTTATACATTATCAAATTAATTTTAAAAACACTTTATGATTATTTCATACACTGTGTTTATATAGAAATTCTGAACTATACTGTGTTATGATAAAATATAATGTCATGCTATAATCATATTTTTACATAAATGTCATACCTGAGATCAGACGGTGAATCGCCACTGTTAAAGTTTTCTGGAGGGTCCACAGACGCGTCACTCTTCATAGACACACAGCTGGGCTCTGCTTCTGATCTCTTCTGATGAACTGAACTAGAATACAACAGATTTAATCCTGTATTATAAGAATCTTAATATAATAAGATAATAATATACTTCAAAATGTATTTTTATGAAAATGACTTTTGAAGTCTTTATGGTCTCATTGTTTTCAATAAATATTATACCTTCTTTTTTTTTTTTTCTTTACATAAAAGGATATGTAATGTGTTACTCAAAGTACCTGCATCCTGGAAAAAAACCATCTCCAGATGTTTGTGTTTCATCCATGATGGATCTGAACTGTTTGATCTCCACCACTGATAAAGATGTCTGTTGAACAAGTGACAAACAATCACAAAAAAAGTTACAATTATATTGTTTTAAATCATTCTATAACCTTTAAATATATTATTTTAACAAATGTAATGTGACATTTACAGTTTGTTAATCATATTTTCTAGTAATGTTAAAGTATCAGATGGGAATATGCACATGCAAATGCATTCAACTGAGGTTATGAATAAGTTTTGTAAGCTCCATATCTGGTTATTTTGGGGAGATCTTCAAAAGAAGAGATATAGCCCTTGCTTCATGTTACATGTAAGCTTTAAAATGAGTCTAAACTCACTTAAAAATATATGCAAAACATCTCAAACAGGCTTTGATGGCTTTTAGCTTTGCTTTTTTAGCAAATAGAAAAATCACAGTGTTACAGTGTCACAGTTATAGTCTAAAACTGAATTCTGGTTTATATTGTAATTTTTTATGAAATACACAATGTTATTGAAGTCTTCTGGAATCAGATATTCATTTTGAGTTATTTCAAGAGGAAAACAAATTCTATTTCACATTCTACCTCAAGACTGCACAAGGAATATAAAGGTGAGATATTCTCCTTATATTAAGAAAGCCAATACGAAACAGACCCAGCACCCACTGGGACATAACAGTAACACATGTTACAATATTGTAATCTCTATTTGTCATATTTAATCGTGTTTCTTGAGTGCTTCATGATTAAGTTAGTAGTTTATGCTTACTTACATTAACAAGGAAGTGCCTTTGTGCTCCACAGCTAAAGACTTGCTCTGATCAAAATGTTAGACTATTAGACAAGTTTTCAAAATGTCCATGTTTTTCCATACTTGTCACTTCCCACATACAGTAAGAAAATAAAAATGACAGTTAAAAGAAAAACAAAAGCAAAAAATCTTACGAGCAGATAAACGTTGCATGTAAAAGAATCTGCTTTCTAGAGGCTGACATTTTTTCGGGGATCCCATAGGAATTCCGCAGGATGGGAAACTAAATCACGTGATTGGGACGGTGCAGGAAAAAAATGTCAGCGGGAGTGGGTGGGACCGCTGTTACGAGATTTTTGGTTTCTGAGATATTCGGTTTCCGTGGGCGGAGCATACATGCATATTAATGAGACATGACCAGACATGCGCGAATGATCGTGAAACTGAAAATATCAGCTCTGCTGCATCTCAGAATGTTTAACAATTTTTTTCATAAACCTAACAGACCTTTGTCTAATCTATGAACTTATGTCTAAAATAAATGTGTTTACCTTGTTAATGCAGTTATATTAATGAAAGAGTCCGGGTAACGTTGCTCTGTGTGTGTGATCTTATTGGTCAACAGTTCTAGTGCCACACTCACATGCACGTCAGGATGAGTGTACACACTCACCAGAATAAACGAGGAACACCCTGGTGAATAAAAAGGCTTACAGTTTAGTAAAGACAGCTTCCAAGTTTGGGCAGCACATCTTCTTTAAAACTATCATGTCTGTACTTTTTTTGTAGGAATCTCTATCTTACTATTACTGAGTGTCTGTTTTGCACTCTTGATGTTTTAGAGTGTCACCCCTTCGCTGCTTTGCACTCTTTTTCTGCATTATGAATGATTTGTAGATCGTACACACAAAGTCTCTGCATTTTAGTATTTTTGCGTATTTCCCATTTATTTCCAGTGGCAGTCATTTTTGACTTCGAACAACACAAATGTGACAATTTTTTTTATGACCATTTAGCTTTTTTCAATCAAGTCCACAATTTTTATATATATATTTTTTGTGGTCACATAGTGACTGCCATAAAAAAAAAATTCCCGGTCTAAAATGACCGAACATTGCCAAAGAGTTAATACTGTAAGAAGGTTATTTTTTTTTTTTTTGTTTTCAGAAAAATATCATTGCTTAGAGTTGTGAAATTACACTAAATGTTACAGATTGGTTGATGACAATACAAAAATACAAATCCTGCTACAGTTACTACTTGCAGCTGATATAAATAATTGTAAGTAATTACAGTTATAATTATTTATATACATTGCCCTTTTGAGCTACTTTTTCTACATTTCATATGTTTTTCCCCATATCCCATTAATTTCCTATGATGGTCAATTTTGACAGCGAAGACCACAAGTCTTTTTTTTTTTTTAACACTCACTTAGCCTTTTCAAATCAAGCCCTCCATTTTTTTCTGGATTGATATTCAAAGTGCCATAAAAGTCACCAAACTTCATACCATTATGGTGAATAAACCATAATTTCAAACCTCATGAATTCAAACCACTGAGCCATGCAGACAAAAAAAGTTGTAAATGTCAGTTAATTTTTAATCACAGGGTTGCCTTTCCATACCAGAATGTTTTAAGTTATGGGAATATAGGAGATATGGCACTTTGATATTGTGTACACTGGCATCTGCCAGACTGAATTTACTGTCTGGTAAGACTATCTGTTTTTTATTTGTTTTCCATCATCATAGGTGCCGCCAGAGTGTGTAAACACTATAAAGTATATAGTGGTAAATTATTAACAAAAGTATACTTTTCTGTCACATGCACACTTAAAAATTGGCATGCAGGTTGTTGAACAGGTCTACAGTAAAACCCTTAGATCAGACCTTGAACACACACACTGATACATGTGGCCACAGGAAAATAACACACAAGACCAACAAATAGAGGCGGGGTCTGTATTTATTCCTTATAATTTGTTAGGAGATTTTGTTTCTTTTCTTTTTAAACACACGGGGCTGAAAGCCTAAAACAAAAATATTATGTAGTAAAATTTGTTGTCATTTCTTGTGTGCAATAAATCAGAACAATGCATATAGGTGTAACATCGAGTGAGAGGCGAGAGGCGAGCGGATCCATGCGCGAGCTTTTCTTTGTAGGACGTGACAAAGACATGGTCATACAGGCAGGGTCGAGACAGGAGCAGACAGGAATATAACAGGCAATCGTAGAGAATAATCCAATAAGCAAGAGCGAGAGTCCGAAAAGGCAGGCGGCTTGACAGAAGAAAACGAGAAAACCAGGCGAGAGATCAAAAACCAGGAACTAGGAACAGGGCACAAGGAACTAGGAAACGCAAATGATGGGGGTAACAACAATACAACAATCCGTGGTTTGCAAGTGGAAGGACCGGGGCTTTTATAGAACGCCTGAATGGTCACGGGGGCTGACGCAATCAGTGAGGATGGGAGATGCAGTCCGGAGTGTGGTGCAACAGTCAGAGTGTGTAGGTGAGGTGAGAGTGACATCTGGTGGTGAGCGGACAACGGGACACCGACCAGATTCGTGACATAGCCCACCTGGAACCTGCGTCATGGTCTGGGACCTGGGGAGAACAGGGACAGAGGAGACAGACAGAAGAAAGGGAGAAGCAGAGAGTTTTGAGGTTAACGCCCCCTCCATAAGAGGTTCTACAGCTGACGCTGACACCTCTGGAGGCATTGGCGCAGCTTCTCCGACGGGGAAGGCCTCTGGGGCGGACTTGAGACCAGACGGGAGCTCTGGAGCAGGCTTGAGATCAGACGGGAGCTCTGGAGCAGGCTTGAGATCAGACGGGAGCTCTGGAGCAGGCTTGTGACCAAGCGGGAGCCGGGACGGAGCAGGAAACCGCGTTATGGTCTGGGACCTGGGAAAAGCAGAGACAGAGGAGGCTGACAGAACAAGGGGAGAAGCAGAGAGGTTATAGGGGGATGCCGCCTCCATGGGAGGACCTACAGCCAAGGCTGACACCTCAGGAGGCATTGGCATGGCTTCTCCAAGTGAGGGGAGCTCTGGAGCCGACTTGTGACCAGACGTGGCCTCAGGGATACAGTGTGCAGCCCACACACACCAAATGGCAACCGCCATTAAAGGAAGAGCAGCAGCGGGAGGTTGTGGTGGGTCCAGTACGCTGGCTATCATGATAGGCCGTGATCTTGGGATGTCGGATGAGCTATGACTTGACTCTGGACCGTTGGAAGGGGCATGACTCCACCTTGAGCCCTCGGACGAGGCATGGCGAGGCTCTGGGCGGTCAGACGAGGCATGCCTAGGCTCTAGGCGGTCAGACGGGACGTGACTTGGCTCTGGGCCATCGGAGAGGACGTGACTTGGACCGTCAGGCGGGACGTGACCTGACTCTGGGCCGTCAGGCGAGACGTGACTTGACTCTGGGTCGTCAGGCGGGACGTGACTGGACTCTGGGCCGTCAGGCGGGGCGTGGTGAGGTTCTGGACAGATAGACGAAATGTGACGAGGCTCTGGAAGGTCAGACGAGACGTGACTTGGCTCTGGAACAGCAATAATAACTTCATTTGGCTCATGAAGATCAGCTGTGGTTTGACTTGGTTCGTGGAAATTGGCTGTGACTTGACTTGATTCGTGAAGATCAGCGGTGACCTGATTTGACTCATGGAGATCAACGGTGACTTGACTTGGCTCATGGAGATCAGCAGTGACTTGAACTGGCTTGTGAAGATCAATGACTTTACTTGACTCAGGGACCACAACAGCGACTTTGCTTGACTCAGGAATAACCGCCTTGACGTTGCTTAACGCAGGTACGACAGTCTGGACGTTGCTTGGCGCAGGAACGACAGCCCTGATGTTGCTGGACTTGGAAGCTTGACTGGACCTGGAGGCTTCAGCTGTAGCCTGACTTGACTCTGGAGCAGCGGCTGAGGCTTGACTTGGCTCTGGAATAACAGCAGCAGCTTGACTTGGCTCATAAGGATCTGCGGTAACCTGGCTTGGCTCATGGAGATCCACTGTAACGGGACTTGACTCCTGAACAACATGGCTTGGCTCAAGAACAACAGCTGTAGCGTGACTTGACTCTGGAACAACAACTGTAACGTGACTTGACTCGTGGGGTACAGCTGTGACTTGGCTTGACTCGTGGAGAACGACAGCTGTGTCTTGACTTGACTCTGTGTCTTAACTTGGAAGCCTGACTTGACCCAGGGGTAGCCGCCGCGGCATGAAGGAGCGCCATTTTAGCTGCCCATACCGTCATTAGGGGTGTGTCCAGCACGTGGGCCATCATGACCACAGGTGGCGTCCGGGGGCTGACCACAGGTTCAGTAATGGCGGCCATATTGTGGAGTGGCTTGGAGACGGCGGCCATCTTGTGCGGTGGCTCTGGCGTGGCTGCCATCTTGTGCAGTGGCTCTGGCGTGGCAGCCATCTTGCGCAGTGGCACTGGCGTGGCAGCCATCTTGTGCAGTGGCTCAGGAAAGATGGCTGTAATTTGACTTGAGACAGAGGCAACAGCTGTAATTTGACTTGACACAGGAACAACAGTTCTGGCTTGATTTGACACAGGAAACACAGTTTTAACTTGACTTGCCTTAAGAGCAGTTCTGACTTGACTTGACGCAGGAACAGCAGCTGTAGCTTGACTTGACTCAGGGGTGGCAGCTGTGACTTTACTCGACTCAGGAAACACAGCTGCAGCTTGACCTGACTTGAAAACTTGACTTGACTCAGGAAATACAGCTGCAACTTGACTTGACTTGGAAACTTGACTTGACTCAGGAAATGCAGCTGCAACTTGGGTAGACTTGGAAACTTGACTTGACTCAGGAAACACAGCAGCAACCTGGGTAGACTTGGGAACTTCACTTGACTCAGGAAATGTAACTGTACCTTTGAATGGCTCTTGTATGGCAGCTGTGACGTGACGGAGCTCTGTGATCGCCGCCATTTTGTGAGCGCGCACCGGCGCCGCCGCCTTCTTGCGAACAGGCACCGCAGTCGCCGCCATTTTGTGCACGGGCTCTGTTGTCGCCGCCTGAGTATGATCGCGCTCCGGCGCGGCCGCCATTTTGTGAACGGGCACCGCTGTCGCCGCCATTCGAGCAGCGCTATCCGCAGCCGTCGCCATTGCTTGAGCGCGCTCCGACACGGCTGCCGTTTCCTGAGCGATCCAGGCGGCAAACATGCTTGCGGCATCGTGCTCCGGCATGACCGCCAATCTGCGAGTGGGACGCGTGGTCGCCATTACCGCGTTGTCGCATTCCCTCTCTGCGACCCCCACGGTGCACGGCGAACCCACACACAATAACGCAAAGTTCAAAAATGCCTCCAGTGACGAGCGCGGACCCTCGCGTCTCAACAGCGCACGGAGGGGCTGGTTTACGCCGTCACAAAAAATCTCAATTTTAACACAGTCCGGGAGAGTGGAATAGTTTGAAATGGAAATAAACTCACGGGTATACTGCTCGAGTGTGTATGTTCTCTGCTTGATTCTGCATAGAATTCTGTCTGTGTCCATGTCAAACGAATGTCCGGGAGTGAAGCTGCTGGATCCTTGTGTGACGGATTGTTCTGTAACATCAAGTGAGAGGCGAGAGGCGAGCGGATCCATGCGCAAGCTTTTCTTTGTAGGACGTGACAAAGACATGGTCATACAGGCAGGGTCGAGACAGGAGCAGACAGGAATATAACAGGCAATCGTAGAGAATAATCCAATAAGCAAGAGCGAGAGTCCGAAAAGGCAGGCGGCTTGACAGAAGAAAACGAGAAAACCAGGCGAGAGATCAAAAACCAGGAACTAGGAACAGGGCACAAGGAACTAGGAAACGCAAATGATGGGGGTAACAACAATACAACAATCCGTGGTTTGCAAGTGGAAGGACCGGGGCTTTTATAGAACGCCTGAATGGTCACGG
Organism: Labeo catla; assembly: GCA_012976165.1. Taxonomy (NCBI): domain Eukaryota; kingdom Metazoa; phylum Chordata; class Actinopteri; order Cypriniformes; family Cyprinidae; genus Labeo; species Labeo catla. Next base: position 291,649 of record VONZ01000865.1, read on the forward strand.
GGGCTGACGCAATCAGTGCGGTGGAGGATGGGAGATGCAGTCCGGAGTGTGGTGCAACAGTCAGAGTGTGTAGGTGAGGTGAGAGTGACATCTGGTGGTGAGCGGACAACGGGACACCGACCAGATTCGTGACAATAGGGAACCACTAGTACTACTACTACTAATAATACGGTCATCATTGTTTCTGATGAGACCTACCACCGTTGTGTCATCAGCAAACTTGATGATGTGGTTGGAGCTGAACTTGGCAGTGCAGTCGTGGGTCAGCAGCGTGAAGAGCAGTGGGTTGAGCACACAGCCTTGAGGGGCACCTGTGCTCAGTGTGGTAGTGCTGGAGGTGTTGCGGCTGACACAGGTCTTCCAGTTAGAAAGTCCGAGATCCAATTACAGAGGGAGGTGTTTTGGCCCAGCAGGTTTAGTTTGTTGATGAGTTGTTGTGGGATTACTGTGTTGAATGCTGAACTGAAGTTGATGAACAGCATTCTAACATAGGAGTCTTTATTTTCTAGGTGGGTAAGAGCCAGGTGGAGGGTGGAAAAAAATTGCTAGTGGTTATTAATTTTTTGTGCATAAAACCATTTTGCTTTCTTAATGCCATGGGACAGGTTGGCTCTTGCTGTTTTGAGGACCGCTTTTTTCTCCTGATCTGAATGCGTCATCCCGGGTCTTTAGCAGCCCACAAACCTCTGCTGTCATCCATGGCTTCTGGTTGGCACATATGGTAATGTTCTTGGTGATTGTCACTTCATCTATTCACTTTTTGATGTAAGCAGTCACTGATTCTGTATATCCTTGCAAGTCTGTGTAGTTGTTGTAGGTGGCCGCCTTTTTAAACATGTTCCAGTCTGTGCACTGAAAGCAGTCCTGTGTTGAGGTGGCATCATCTGGCCATACTGTGATCTGTTTTTGAACCATTTTGGTCAGTTTCAGAATTGGTCTGTATGCTGGGATTAGCATAACAGAGATGTGGTTTGAGTACCCAAGGTGGGGGTGGGGTTCAGCTTTGTACACATTTTTTTCTGTTGTGTAAACCAAGTCCAGTGTGTTGTTTTCTCTTGTTGCAAAGTTCACATGTTGGTAGATCTTTGGTCTTTAAGTTTGCGTGATAAAAGTCACCGGATAATATGAAAAAGCCATCAGGGTTGCTTGTTTGTTGTTCACTGATAGTGCTGTACAGTTCACAAAGTGTGTCCTTAGCATTTACACGCAGGGGAATGTAAACCGCAACAGTAAGAATGGCCGTAAACTCCCACATCAGATAGAATGGTCGACACTTCACGAACATACTTTCTACTAGAAAATGAACAGTGTTTTGTCACTGCCACAGCATTGTTACACCATTCTGTGTGGATATACACACACAAGCCTCCTTCATGAGTCTTACCAGACAGTGCTGTATCTCTGTCTGCTCGGTAGCAGGTTAGCCCATGCAGCTGAATGGTGGAGTACAGGATGTTGTTGTTTAGCCATGTTTCAGTGAAAACACAAAACAATCCTTTGTCTCTTGCTGTGTAGACCATCTGAGTTGAGTTTGAGAATTTTCCAGCGAGCGAACATTTGAGAGCATAAGTGTTGGAAGAGCCGGTCTGGTGGGGTTAGCCCTTACCCTAGCTCGTATACCTCCGCGCTTGACGTGTTTGTGTTTCCTCTCACACCGCTTGTGGCATCTTGGTCATAACGCAAAACAAGAAAAAAATAATAAAATAAAAAATAATTTTTTCTGATTATTTTTTTGTTTGTTTGTTTGTTTTGTAAAAAGTGTATAGGGTCACTAGAGACCCGAAGTGTTTATAATAGTGTAAGTATATTTTTTTTACTTCACATACCAGAAAGTTTTAGGTTATGGGAATATAGGAGATATGGCACTTTGATATTGTGTACACTGGCATCTGCCAGACTGAATTTACTGTCTGGTAAGACTATCTGTTTTTTATTTGTTTTCCATCATCATAGGTGCCGCCAGAGTGTGTAAACACTATAAAGTATATAGTGGTAAATTATTAACAAAAGTATACTTTTCTATCACATGCACACTTAATAATTGGCATGCAGGTTGTTAAACAGGTCTTGAATCTTCAGTATTCGTAAAAGAGTAGGTGAGAATTAGTAAGCGAGTGCACTAATTCTCACGAGATTCGGACATACGTATACTTAATTTGCGTTCTAATATATATACTTACCTACTATATAGTAGGAAAAGAGAGTACCTGAAGAAAGAAGTACGTTCGGAACCTAAAAGAGTAGGCGAGAAATCCCCGGATGTCCTACTGCTTCAACCCAGATTCTGGAGTGTTCATCAATGGATACTTTTCAATCCCAGGAGTCCACGAGAGAGCAATAGGTCATCATCAAACGTGATTGAGAACCGCGACGAGGGTGTTTACAAATGTGAGTATTTCGGTGCAAAGACTAGACAGTAACATTATAGTATATTGTAATTTTGCTGTAAAAAGCAGGTGACGGCAGCATTTGTGGGAAGAAAGGAAGACCTGAAATAAAAATATAAAGTAAGATCATTTTGTTACTTTAATACAGAAATCAAAAACGTTAAAATTATTGTAAAAAAAAAAAAGTTAAAATGAATGCTTTTGTATTATATTTGTGCTTCTTTGTATGATCTGAAATGTCTGCAGATTGGTGTGAGCGGTAAAAAAGGAGAAATCCACAGCAGCATCCTGGAAATGCTCTGGTGCCATGGATGAGACCCTCCATCACTCCACCTGCCATTACTGCCTCATCTGGGCCAGATGTTGCTGTGACCTCTTCATCCTCAGTGAGCTCAGAGTGAGAACATCAGTGAGAACATCTAGAAAAAGATTTTGTTCTGCCGGTTTCTGTTCATACAGTATCAGTCAATGGAGGCCAACTTTCAGAGGTTCCAAAAGCATTAACTAATAAAGTCATGATTGGTAGGGTTGTGGAGTTACTGATGCTATGATGTTTTAGTGCACCTGTCACTCTTTTCATTATTATTATTTGTTGAACTTATAATTACATATAAGATCTGGAAAATATGTACTGTAATGACAAAAAAAAAAACAAAAAAAACAAATATGCATTCATCATGGTATGAGCTTATATGCACAGAAAAAAAACAACATAATAACGAGGTTAAATATCTGAATAATTGGATGGATGAAACTACAGTTAAATTCAACAACAAAAAAGAAAAAACAACGGAGATTTAAACCGCTTAAGCCAATTTTATTCATAAAATGAAGAAATTAACTACATATTAAAGAGAACGATTCCATCTTATAAGTTTTCTTATAAAATTGGATCACGTTATTAACAATGTATTTTAAAGGTCATAAAAAAGTATAAAAGTATAAAAAAAGGATTATACTACAATCACAATAAAATGTAAAATTGTTTCTTTAACAAGACCACAAAATTAGTGTTACGGACACAGACACGCAAGACAGGTAAGTAACGTTTACACAGTTTATTTATACACAGCAGAGCAACACAGGAGAATACTAGGGTTCCGGAGAGGTGAGTAGAATTGGAAGAGCTTGACGTTTTCTTAGCTGTTGATATGATGACTGATCCGATCTCTGATTGCAGATTAACTTGACTGGAGAAGACGGCTGTCCGAACACACACACCGCTGACAGGACTGAGGAAACAAAGACGACTGGACTGGAACACAAGAGACACAGGTAAGTATTTGCAGGTAAGAATAGATTGTGACTTCAAGACGAGAGACACAATGAGTCCGCTTCGTAGCAACGAGCCCGGACAATGACGGTAGTGCGGTTTGTGCTTATGAAGGCTGACGGGTAATTACGTGCAGGTGCAATGAATTAGTATTCAGGTGATTGAGATCGCTGGATGTGAGTGGTGGAAGAGCCTGGCCAATCCGTGACACTACCCCCCTCCCCACGGCCCGCTCCTGAGGGCCGACCTCTCCGACGCCGAGGTGGTCTACCCCTTCCTCTAGGTGCTGGATATTCAGGGTGCGCTGCATGGAATTCCTCCATGAGAGTGGGATCCAGGATGTCGTCATGTGGGACCCATGATCTTTCCTCAGGACCATATCCTTCCCAATCAACCAGGTATTCGAGGCGACCACCACGACGTCGGGACAGCAGGATTTCCTTGACGGAATAGATGGATCCTTCCTCTACAGCCATTGCGGGAGGGGGTTCCTCTTCTTGACCAGACCAGTGGAGGGAAGCAGAGGTTCGTGATAGGGTTTGAGGAGTGAAACGTGAAATGTAGGGTGAATTCTGTAGTGAGGTGGAAGTTGCAATTTATAAGTGACCGGGTTGACCTGTTCCAGAATGGTAAAGGGACCAACAAATCTGGGACTGAGTTTCTTTGAGGGCAGGCGCAGACGGATGTCCCTGGTGGAAAGCCAAACCTTCTGACCTGGAGTGAAGATAGGACCAGGTATCCTCCGTTGATCGGTGACCTCCTTGGACCTGCGCACTGCCCTTTGCAGATGATGATGGGCGTTGTCCCAGACTCTCTCGCTCTCCCGGAACCAATGATCCACTGCAGGGACGTCTGATGGTTCACCATCCCACGGGAAGAGTGGAGGTTGAAATCCTAAGACACACTGGAATGAAGTGAGTCCCGTGGAAGGCTGCCGCAGGGAATTCTGGGCGTACTCCGCCCAGCCCAGAAACTGGTTCCAGGAGTTCTGGTGACCGTGACAGAATGTCCGAAGGAACCGCTCCACCTCCTGGATCTTTCTTTCAGTCTGTCCGTTGGTTTGTGGGTGGTATCCGGATGAGAGGCTAACGGTCACACCTAGGAGTTTGAAAAATGCCTTCCATACCCGAGAAATAAATTGGGGCCCTCTATCCGAGACAATGTCTTCAGGGATTCCATAGTAACGAAACACCTGATTGAAGAGGCATTCGGCGGTTTCAAGGGCTGTGGGCAATCCCCTCAGAGGGATCAGATGACATGACTTAGAAAAGCGATCAACAATGACCAGGATGCAGGTATTTCCATCAGATGGAGGAAGATCAGTCATGAAATCTACTCCTAGGTGTGACCAGGGGCGGTTCGGGACTGGCAAGGGATGGAGCTTTCCTGCAGGAAGATGACGTGGACTTTTAGCCATAGCACATTCCTTACATCCCTGTACATATCTCTTCACATCCCTTGCCATGTTGGGCCACCAGAAGCGTTCGGATAACAGCGAGAGTGTGTTGTTGGCCCCTGGATGACCGGTACCTAAGGAGGTGTGAGTGGTATGAATGAGATCTACCCGTTGTGTCCTAGGAATGAATTGACGTCCTGGGGGGCAGCCCGGCAGAGTCCTAGGTTCAGGAGTGGCGACGGCTGGAGGAGAAGTCCATTCGATAGGACTGATGATGATCTGTGAGGGTAGGATGTTGGAAGGTGTGTCTGTAGTTTCTTCCGGTTCGAAGAGACAGGAAAGTGCATCTGCACGAACATTCTTAGATCCAGAACGGTATGAGATGGTAAACTGAAATCTTGTGAAGAAGAGAGCCCACCTGGCTTGACGGGGACAGAGTCGCTTTGCAATGTCGCCACTCCTCTAGGGCAAGCTTTATGGCCAGTAATTCCCGGTTTCCGATGACATGGTTCCGTTCTGCCGGGCTGAGCTTCCTCGAGAAGTAAGCGCAAGGATGAAGGCGTGCAGGGGTACCATGATGTTGAGACAAGACTGCTCCTATTCCGGTGGTGGAGGCATCTATCTCTACCATGAAAGGGAGATCAGGGTCTGGATGGGTGAGTAATGGAGCTTGAGTGAAGGCTTGTTTCAGGGTTTTGAAGGCTGCTGAAGCATCCGAATTCCAGATGAGGGTTTTCGGGTGTCCTTTGAGAAGGTTGGTAAGTGCACTGGTGATCATACTGTAGTTCTTGATGAATCTGCGATAAAAGTTGGCAAATCCAAAAAAATCGTTGCAATTCTTTAATGTTCTTGGGTTCTAGCCAGGAAACGACAGCATTCACCTTCAAATATAACTGATGCTCCCGCAATCTTTGGAGGACCTCCGCAACGTGGTGGCGATGTTCTTCCTCGCTCTGGGAATATATCAAAATGTCGTCAATATAGACTATGACTGACCCATGCAGGAATTCCCGGAGCACTTCATGAATGAAATTCTGGAATACGGAGGGGGCGTTTACTAATCCATATGACATAACCAGATATTCATAGTGGCCAGTAGGGGTCACGAAAGCAGTCTTCCACTTGTCCCCCTCACGTATCCGGACCAGATTATAAGCGCTGCGGAGGTCTAGCTTCGTGAAGATGTGTGCCGAGCGGAGCTGTTTAAGGGCCGCAGGAACGAGAGGAAGGGGATAACGGAACTTGATGGTATATTGATTGAGGGCCCGGTAATCTATACATGGACGCAGTCCCCCATCCTTCTTCGAGACGAAGAAAAAACTGGAAGCTGCGGGAGAAGCGGATGGTCTGATGTACCCCTGACTTAGCGCTTCCTGGATGTATTCTTCCATGGCTTTACTCTCGGGAAGTGACAACGGGTAGATCTTTCCTTTAGGTAGCGGTGCATCTGGAACCAGGTCTATTGCACAGTCCCATGGCCGATGAGGGGGTAGCTGGGAAGCTCTCTTGGGGCAGAAGACATCACTGAATTGGGAGTAAATAGCGGGAATCTTGACAGACTGATTAGCCACGGGACTTTCGACAGACGTGATACATACTGGAATGGATTTCTGGACAGGTCGAGGAACTTCGAGACAGCAGTTTGTGATGCAATCCTCACCCCATTGCAATACTTCACCTGTGCCCCAAGAGAGGATAGGGTCGTGCTTCACCAGCCACGGACGCCCTAAAATAATGTCGACGGTGGCATCCTCCAGAACCAGCAATTGAATCCTTTCCTTGTGAAGTATTCCAATTTGAAGGTAGATGGCGTCACATTTGCGTTGCACTTGCTTTCGGGATAGTGATTCTCCAGTTATAGAGTGGATCTTGTACCTGGTTGTCGTGGGAAAGGTACGGAGCTTGAGCTGGCGGCAGAGGGACCCAGAGATGAAGTTGCCCGCTGACCCGGAGTCAAGGAGAGCTGTGACTGAAACAGAAGATGTGGTAGTAAATAGTTGGACATTGGTGGTCAGAGGGTGTAATTTTTCTACATCCGATTGAATGACACTCACCCTGAAAGATGCTGGTTTTGAGGGGCAATTCAGTCTCAAATGTCCACTAGCTCCAGAGTATAGACAGAGACCCCGGGTCAACCTCCTCTGCCGCTCAGCAGACGATAATTTTCCTGATTCCAAGATCATTGGTTCGGGTGCTGGTTCTGGAGGGGTCATTACTTCTGGTGGACGGAGGAGTGCGGGTGAAACAGCCTTCATGTCGGGTGAGTATGAAGTCATGCGATCGGCACATCTGATGGATAGTTGAATGAACTTCTCTAGTCCTCCTGAATCGTCATGAGCAGCCAGTTGCATGCGCAGTTTGGGTTCCAACCCCAGCCGATATGTAGTGATGAGTGCTCGCTCGTTCCATCCACTGGCAGCAGCAAGGGTTCTAAATTTCAAAGAATATTCCTGTATAGACATGGTTCTTTGTTTTAAATGATACAACTGGTCACCTGCAGTGATATTGCTGTCAGACTGGCCGAAAACCTCCTTGAAATGAGCCGTAAATGTTTGGATGGATTGAACGGCTGGGCTGTGTTGGTGCCATAACGTCTCTGCCCATTGCAGAGCGGGACCTGTAAGCAATGAGATGATGAAAGCGATCTTGGCCTGATCAGTTGGATATAGAGTGGGTTGCATGGCGAATACCAATAAGCACTGCAAAAGGAATCCGTTGCACTCCTCCGCCCGACCAGAGTAGGGCGCTGGTCGAGCCATGGGACTGGATGGAATTGTGGTAGAAGAAGTGCTCGGTGCTGGTGATGATTTGTTGGTGGTGGCAGGTGCGCTGGTGCTTTGAGATCGCTGGAGAACTCTTTTGAGAGAATCCACCAGCTCCTGGAATGGATCCGATGCGCTCATGCTGTGTGCTGTCTTGGTCCGGGCTTCTGTTACGGACACAGACACGCAAGACAGGTAAGTAACGTTTACACAGTTTATTTATACACAGCAGAGCAACACAGGAGAATACTAGGGTTCTGGAGAGGTGAGTAGAATTGGAAGAGCTTGACGTTTTCTTAGCTGTTGATATGATGACTGATCCGATCTCTGATTGCAGATTAACTTGACTGGAGAAGATGGCTGTCCGAACACACACACCGCTGACAGGACTGGGGAAACAAAGACGACTGGACTGGAACACAAGAGACACAGGTAAGTATTTGCAGGTAAGAATAGATTGTGACTTCAAGACGAGAGACACAATGAGTCCGTTTCGTAGCAACGAGCCCGGACAATGACGGTAGTGCGGTGTGTGCTTATGAAGGCTGACGGGTAATTACGTGCAGGTGCAATGAATTAGTATTCAGGTGATTGAGATCGCTGGATGTGAGTGGTGGAAGAGCCTGGCCAATCCGTGACAATTAGCAAATTTCATCAACATCAAAATATTTACGGATAAATCAAACCTGCTGCTCCCATCTTTTAAATTGTTGCGCTTGTTATGAGCTCATAGATCACATGATAACGTAAACATGGCAGATGACGTCCGAATTACATTCACTCAACGAGATTTGGCTGTAAAGTACGTACTCTTTTAGCACTCGTTAAGTAAATACTTATTGAAATTAAGTACCTACTCATTGAGTATGCGATTTCGAACGCAGCCAACGTTTTCCCTGAAAAAGCATTTTTTTCATGTCGTATTTATGAGTAAAAGGTGAATCTTTGAAGTGAATTTTACTGCACAGCTGTACAGTTGAAAAATAATAAAGGCTTTAAAATATTACAAGATTTTAAAAATGTGACTATGAAGGCAAGTTATTGATGATTAAGAATACTATTAAGATGTCACTGAAGAGACTAATCTCCAGCTTGCTAACGTTAGATTAAACAGTTATAACAGTGTTTAGCTGTCAGCATTTATATATAACTATGTGTCTATGGGGATACCAGGCTCAGATTTTAAATGATATGTTGTTCAATAATATGAAACTGAATGTTCATGCTGCTATCATTATCTACGATGTTGCAATTATTAGTTTTCTTAGTTTCTTATAAGAACGAGGCAGGAAATAGTCTTAAAAGTCTCCACCTTTATATAGCACATATAAAATGAGCCACCCCGGAAATTTACGAGCTGGCTTATCATTATGCTAAAGTTTTAAAGAACGCTCTGTGCATATGGTCAATTCTGTAGAGAAAACGAGCAAATGACACTCCTCTTACAGCATAGTATAGTTGACTGGAAATTACTGAGGTCGCTTGTCTAAAACAAGAAAGTAATCGTGCATATGGTCAATTGAGTTGGAGACCTCTGGGCTAGGAGAACAATAAAGAAGACTATAGAACAAAAATGCATTTAAACAGCAAGAAGAAAACATTTTGCTATATCAGTGCAAATGAAAGTTGTGAAGTTTATATAATTAATGTCAAACAGGTTCTCCCCACTCAGTGACGCACCCACTGAGAAACCTGATCAAAGTGCCCTAGTTATTGGCGATTCTATTGTACGGAACGTGAAAATAGAGACACCAGCCACCATAGTCCAATGTTTACCGGGAGCCAGAGCGCCTGACATCTTGGCAAATTTAAAAGTGCTGGCTAATGCTAAACGTAAATTCAGTAAGATCGTTATTCACGTCGGCACAAATGATGTTCGACTTCGCCAGTCGGAGATCACTAAAAATAATGTTAAAGAGGTGTGTGAACTTGCAAGTACGATGTCAGACACTGTAATTTGCTCTGGCCCCCTCCCTGCGTATCGTGGTGACGAGATACATAGCAGACTGTCGTCACTAAATGGCTGGATGTCTAAGTGGTGCCCGCAGAATAACATAGGTTTCATAGACAATTGGACAAGTTTTTGGGGCAGACCTGACCTGTTGAAAAGAGATGGTCTTCATCCTTCCGGGGGTGGTGCCACTCTTCTCTCTAGTAATATGGCATATAGTCTTAGAGTTTGCACTTGACTAACTGGGGCCCGGGTCAGGAAGCAGACAGACTGGCTAATCCGACCGTCTGCTAGCCGCCTCACGTCACCGAAACCAGTTAATTCTCAGCACATAGAGACCCTTACACCTAGATATCATGCTATAGAGACTGTGTCTGTTCCCCGAGCTAGACAATACAAAAGACGTCCAAACCAATTTAAGAGTAACAATCTAATCAATGTTCAACAAATAAAAAATTTACATGATACAGAGAAACAAATGATAAAACTTGGCCTTTTGAATATCAGGTCCCTCTCTACAAAAGCGCTTTTTGTAAATGATATGATCATTGATCATAACCTAGATGTGCTATGTTTGACAGAAACCTGGCTAAAATCAGATGATTACATTATCTTAAACGAGTCTACCCCTAATGGTTACCATTATAAACATGAGCCACGTCTAAAAGGTAAAGGGGGAGGTGTTTCTACAATTTATAGCAATATTTTTAGTGTTTCACAGAGAGCGGATTTCAAGTATAACTCGTTTGAAGTAATGGTGCTTCATATAACATTATCCAGAGAAACAAGTGTTAATGATAAATCCCCTATGACGTTTGTACTTGCTACTGTATACAGGCCACCAGGGCACCATACAGATTTTCTTAAAGAATTCGCTGATTTTATATCTGAGCTGGTGTTGGCTACAGATAAGGTCTTAATAGTAGGTGACTTTAACATCCATGTTGATCTTAAAAATGATTCACTGGCAGCTGCATTTATAGACATTCTAAATTCTATTGGAGTTAGACAACACGTGTCAGGTCCCACTCATCGTCGAAATCATACTTTAGACTTAATACTGTCACATGGAATTGATGTCAATGACGTTGAGATTCTGCAGCAAAGTGATGATATCTCTGATCATTATCTAGTCTCGTGTATTCTCCAGATGACTAAAACTGTAAATTCAACTCCTTATTACAAGTATGGTAGAACCATCACTTCTACTACAAAAGATTGCTTTTTAAGTAATCTTCCTGACTTATCTGAATTCCTCAGCATGTCCAATAGCTCAGAAAAACTTGATGATGTAACAGAAATTATTGACTCTCTCTTTTCCAGGACTCTAGATACGGTTGCTCCTCTGCGCCTAAGGAAGATTAAGGAAAATAGTCCGACCCCGTGGTATAACGAGCACACTCGCGCCCTAAAGAGAGCAGCCCGGAAAATGGAGCGCAGCTGGAGGAAAACAAATTTAGAGGTTTTTCGTATTGCTTGGCGTGAATGTACCCTATCGTACAGAAAAGCGTTAAAATCGGCAAGATCTGATTACTTTTCGACTCTATTAGAAGAAAACAAACATAACCCTAGGTATTTATTCAATACAGTGGCTAAGTTAACAAAAAATAAGGAACCAACAGGCACTGACTATGCCCATCAGCATAGCAGTAATGACTTCATGAACTACTTTACTTCTAAGATCGATACAATTAGAGACAAAATTGTCACTATGCAGCCGTCAATTACAGTGTCGCATCAGATAGTGCGCTATAGATCTCCTGGGGAACAATTCAACTCATTCTCTACTATAGGTCAGGATGAATTGTATAGACTTGTTAAAGCATCTAAACCAACAACTTGTATGCTAGACCCTATTCCATCTAGGCTACTAAAAGACTTGCTTCCAGATCTCATAGATCCTCTGCTAAATATTATTAATTCATCACTGTCATTAGGATATGTCCCCAAAACCTTCAAACTGGCTGCTATTAAGCCTCTAATTAAAAAACCACAACTTGACCCTAACGAATTAACTAATTACAGACCTATCTCGAATCTCCCATTTTTATCAAAGATATTAGAAAAGGTTGTATCCTCACAACTATCCTCCTTCCTACAGAAATATGATATCTGTGAGGATTTTCAGTCAGGTTTTAGACCGTACCATAGTACTGAGACTGCTCTTATTAGAGTTACAAATGATCTACTCTTGTCATCCGATCGTGGTTGTATTTCTCTGTTAGTGCTACTGGATCTTAGTGCTGCGTTTGATACTGTTGACCACAACATTCTCTTGAATAGACTTGAGAATTATGTTGGCATTAGTGGTAGTGCATTGGCATGGTTCAAATCGTATTTATCTGACCGCCATCAATTCGTGGCAGTAAATGAAGAGGTATCATATCGTTCACAAGTGCAGTATGGAGTACCGCAAGGCTCAGTACTAGGGCCATTACTCTTTACGCTTTACATGTTACCCTTGGGTGATATCATCAGGAAATATGGTGTTAGCTTTCACTGCTACGCTGATGATACCCAGCTCTATATTTCTTCGCGGCCCGGTGAAACGTACCAATTTGAAAAACTAATGGATTGTGTAGTTGAGTTAAAAAATTGGATGACAAGTAATTTCTTACTGCTGAATTCTGAAAAAACAGAGGTGTTAATTATTGGGCCTAAAACCTCAGCATGTAATAACCTACAACACTGTCTAATACTTGATGGCTGTTCTGTTAATTCTTCGTCATCAGTTAGGAACCTAGGTGTGCTATTTGATGGTAATCTTTCATTTGAAAACCACATCTCTAGTATTTGCAAAACTGCATTTTTCCATCTCAAAAATATATCTAAACTACGACCTATGCTATCAATGTCAAATGCTGAAACATTAATCCATGCATTTATGACCTCACGGTTAGATTATTGTAATGCTTTATTGGGTGGTTGTTCTGCTCGCTTAATAAACAAACTCCAGCTGGTCCAAAATGCAGCAGCTAGAGTTCTTACTAGAACCAAAAAGTATGATCATATTAGCCCGGTTCTGTCTACACTGCACTGGCTCCCTATTAAACATCGTATAGATTTTAAAATCTTGCTAATTACTTACAAAGCCCTGCATGGTTTAGCTCCTCAGTACCTGAGCGAGCTCTTATCGCATTATAGTCCCTCACGTCCGCTGCGTTCTCAAGACTCTGGGAATTTGATAATACCGAGAATATCAAAATCAACTGCGGGCGGCAGATCATTTTCTTATCTAGCACCCAAACTCTGGAACAATCTACCCTACAATGTTCGGGACGCAGACACACTCTGTCAGTTTAAATCTAGATTAAAGACACATCTCTTTAACCTTGCTTACACTAATAACTAATTAACATATTCTTATAATTCAAATCCGTTAAAGGATTGTTAGGCTGCACTAATTAGGTCTACCGGAACCGGGAACACTTCCCATAACACCTGATGTACTCAGTGCATCGTCAGAAGAATGGCATCTACGCTAATATTAGTCTGTATCTCTCTTATTCCGAGGTCACATCAACCACCAGATCCAGTCCGTATCCAGATCAGATGGTCACTGCAATTCCCCGGATCCAGTCCGAACCCAGCCCACATGGTGGATCGGCACCTAGAGACGACCTCTACCGCCCTGAATGTCAGCGGAGTCCACATCAACTAGATGAGCCCCAGAGACGGATCCACAGTGAAGACCACATCACCTAGACGGCTGTCGGCACAAGACCACGGAACTTTTGGCCAGAGGAGAACTGGCCCCCCGACTGAGCCTGGTTTCTCCCAAGGTTTTTTTCTCCATTTGTCACCGATGGAGTTTTGGTTCCTTGCCGCTGTCGCCTCTGGCTTGCTTAGTTGGGGACACTTTCTTTAAACACAATATTGTATTTTATTTTATTGATTTTGATTAACTACCTTTACCTAAAATGTGAGTGTTTACTGTTGCCTTTGGCATTGTTGATGTACTATTTCCTATTTAATACTGTACAGCCGCCTTGCCACAATTCTGTATTGTTAAAGGCGGTATATAAATAAAGGTGACTTGACTTGACTTGACTTAATGTATACAGAGATTCAAACATGTATGCTCCTGTCATTTTTAAAGACTGATTTATTGATTTATTGATTTATTGATTCAACAGCTTATTTGAGTATTTATATTTATTTAAACTAAATGCTTAAAATCCTTCACTTACATTGCTCTCTATGAAGGATTAGAAAGCTCTCGGATTTCATCAAAAATATCTTATTTTTGTGTTCTGAAGATGAATGAAGGTCTTATGGGTTCGGAACGACATGAGCAATTAATGACAAAATTTTCATTTTTTGGGTGAACTATCTCAAAAAGGTGGATTAAGTCCACTTCTAGAACAAAGATTTACAGATAATGTACTCACCCCCTTGTCATCCAAGATGTTCATGTGTTCAAAAGATGTTCCAAAGTATATAAGTTGTATTACTTTTATGAAAATAACAGATCGTTTCACTAGATAAGACCCTTCTTCCTCAGCTGGGCTCGTTTACAACCGCATTTGGGATCGTTTGAAGCTGCATTTAAACTACACTTTGGAAGTTCAAACTTGAGGCACCATATCAGTCTATTATATGGAGAAAAATGTTTTGAAATGACATTTTTTATATGTTTTCCTCAAAAAACTATTTTTTTTACGACTGAAGAAAGAAAGACACAAACACCTTGGATGACAAGGGGTTGAGTACATCATCTGTAAAAAAAATTCTGGAAGCAGACTTCTCCTTTAAACTACAAAATGCTTCTAAAAAATGCGTTGCCGTATAAAAATCTAAACAATTAAGCCAGTTGTATTTGTTGTATAAATGTAATTGTTTATATTTAAATTTAGCCCTACCCCAACCCAATTTGTCTGTAAAAATCTTGATATGTACTGACCGTTAATTTGAAGCAAGAGAAATTGATATGTGACTCTTCATTCACAGCTAACTGGTCCAATTTCAGTTTTAGATCTCTTATCCAGAACATAACCTGCCCCGGAACAAGGAGTTTATATTCTGGCTAAGGATCTCAAATCGGACACATCTCTAACACAATAAAGCCACTCCCTGAGTTTTTCTTGCCCCAAATGAACAGTCACTTTATGTCAGGAGTTTTTACAGACAAACTGGGGTGGGGTAGGGCAGTGTGTATTGTTATTAAACTGTTTTAGAAAATGCTAAACTTCACATTTCATCCTTTAAACCCTTTTTAAGATAAGGGATGATTAAAACATAAATATAACTGGCTTTATTGTTTATATTTTTAGAAGGCATATTAGCTAGAGACAAAATCATAAGGCTTTTAGTAATGTTTATTATAATTTTAGATTATTAATGTATTATGTATTAAATTATTGTACTCTTTATCCATTGCACATGATAAGTTTCAGTTTGAACAACTATTTAGGGCTGTGCAAAAAATCTGATGTGAATATCATGCGCATCTCATCAGTAATGCTGGTTCTGTGATTAAATCTGGATCACGTGCTGTCAGATGGAGCAGCGTAGTTCACTGACAAGCTATGCGATGTGAACTATGGTTCTGTGTAGTAAATGGCGCTCCATCTGACAGCACGTAATGCAGATTTATGACTAATCACAGAACCAGCAATACTGATGAGATGCGCATGATAATCAAATTTGATTTTTTGCACAGCCCTAGAACTATTATTAAGCATATAGTTCAGATAAATTTTTTATATATATATAAAGATCATATGTATTATAAAATAAGTTTTAAAATCAATAGCAAAAGCTTTAAAATGACTACGGAAGGTTACAAGTCCCTGTACACCTATAATATACTATTATGTAAACTAACTTAACTTTTACTTGCAACATGTTCTCTTTCAGTTGTCCTCTTTAATGCATATCTCTTGTTCTGTGTAACTGCATAGAAAATTATTAATAAATTATTGGCAGAAGAAAACACTGGATCACGATGGTTCTCTAATAAAAATGAATGGCAGTTTCTCTCTGTTTGTAGGCATGTGATTGGTTGGACAATACTTTCATCTGTACACGACCTCAGAATCAAAAGGTCTGTTCGACTTGAAATGGCACTGTGCATACAGACCGGTGTATGACAAAGTACCACGACAGCGATTAGCAAATGGCTGCTCCGTATTCGTTTTTGCTTTTGCTGTACTTCAAAGTCA